>JAASGP010000536.1:0-16782 GCA_023334275.1 Globisporangium carolinianum | reverse complement strand
ACGCATGCATGCGCACGTGTGCGAGCGTCTTCCACGCTCGTGCTCGCTGCTGACGACATGCCGACATGCCCAGATCGAGCGAGTCGTCGTTGTCGTCAGAGACTTTGCGATCGCACATGGAGTGCACATCCGACTAGCAAAGGTGCATGACGTACGGCTCGGTAGGCACGAATGGACCAAGAGGTCATGCGTATGCGTGGTGGTGCGTTTAGTTGTTTCTGTCTGTCTGCGTGATCGATTCGTCGCATACGCACGTGGCACTAGCTAAGCTGACCTGACCGCCACGAAGTGATGACCTGCCTGGTGTGTTCGGGTCATCGCAACCACCACCAGTTGCACTAGCGCCGACCGCCGCGCTGGCGCACGCTCAGCTCGAGCGCCGTGCCGTCGACAAAGTTGTAGTGCGCGCAGCTGAGCGTGTCTTTGAGGAACCCAAGTGAGCTCTTGAGCTGCTGCTTGTTCACGGGCATACCAGCGAGCGCAGCCATGACCTTCTCTTTCACAGTGCGGACTGAGCTCAGGATGTCGACTTCGACGCTCAGTGTCTGGCCTGCGAGCTGCCACTGCGCGTGCTCGGGCTCGTTTGGCACTGCGATCACGAGCCGCACATTGCCCTGTTACAAATACACAAATGAGACACGTGAGAGGTCACAATGTTAGCGCGTCTGCCCATCACATATGCATAGATACTCAAACAGCTGAGACAAACGAGACGTACTGGATGCAGCACTGCAAACTCGGTCTCGGGCAGCAGCGCCGCGTCGGTTCGCTGCCGCTTCGCTGCTGGCTCGGTGTCTTCAGTTGGCTGGCTCGCACTCACACCCGCAGCAGTAGGTGGGACGCCAGCAGCAGGCAGTGGTGGTGGGACGCCTGGCACAGCAAA
Source organism: Globisporangium carolinianum (assembly GCA_023334275.1). Lineage (NCBI taxonomy): Eukaryota > Oomycota > Peronosporomycetes > Pythiales > Pythiaceae > Globisporangium > Globisporangium carolinianum. The sequence goes on along the minus strand of JAASGP010000536.1, from coordinate 15,899 downwards.
GCTCGGCGGTGGGACGCCAGGTGGTCCTGCCGGCACCCCTAGTGGTCCAGTCAGTCCAGGTGGACCACCAACGACACCTGGCGGACCCATCATACTGCCGGGCGGCCGCACACCTGGTGGACCCATCATCCCCGGTGGCCGCATGCCAATCCCAGGCGCAAATCCAACGCCCGGTGGACCCGGCGCGACACCTGGCGGCAGCATCCCAGGTGCGACACCCGGCGGGTACCCAAACGGCGCAAAGCCTGGTCGAGGCGGCAGCGGTGCCTGTCCAGGCGCACCAGGCGCCGATGTCGGTGCTGCCGACCGTGTTGTCGACACTGACGCTGCAGTCGTTGGACGCTCATCGTCGTCGTCATCGTCATCGTCGTCGTCCATCATATCCACATCGACACTGTCCTGCACTGGCACTTGCTGCGTTTGCTGCTGAACTGGCGCTGCTGTCGCCTGCTCCAGTCGCGCTTCCTCATCGGCCGACGACGCAAAGATGTCGGCGCGTTTCGTTGCAAAGCGCCGGAGCGAGTCGGCGATCGCAGTACCAGCAGCAAACGAGCTCTCCTTTTGCTTCTCGAGGTGCCGCTGCGTCTCTTCGCGCCACTTGGGGTTCATGAGCAAAATGCGCATGTGCTCGTTCGCATCCGCTGATGCTACGGCCTTGCCGTCGACCGTCAATAGCTGCGCGGTTGGCGCAGTAGTCGGTGCGGTCGCAAGCGGCACGTAGTCCTCGACGACTGTAATCGCCGGCTTCGAGCCGCCTTCCGCATCTGAATCGTCGTCGTCCATGTCCATGTCGTCGTCCGAGCCTTTCGCGTCTGCGTCCGCAGCAGCAGCAGCCGCCGCAGCAGCTGCGGCTTCTTCGTCGGCGTCGTCGAGTGTAATGCGCTCAACGACGACAAAGTCGTGCCAGTCGATCTGCGAGAGCGCGAGACGCTCGGCGTCGCTCGCAGCGGCCTCGAGCGCTTTGCGCTCCTGCTCGGTGCGGTCAAACTCGAGGCGATGGACGCACCGATCGAGCACTTTCATGCGGTCGACACCGTCTTCTATTCTGTATCACTCGCATAAGTGCGCACAGTGTCAGTCCATGCACTCGTTCACCTCATAGACTCGCAATGAAGACTGCATATCGCAATGCCGATACTCCCACGCAAGTCCGCACATCCATATAAATCCGCATTCATCCCATCCATGCCCATGCAAATACATACCTCGCCATCTGCTCGTCTGTGCGCGCGAGCACCTTGGCGTAGCTCTCAACGAGCGCAGTAAAGTACGCAAAGTGCGCGTGCGTGGGCTTGAGGAAGTCGAACTGCGGGTTGCGCTGCTCGCGCGTCGCGAGGCCTTCGAGGAACGCCGTGCCGCTCAGCGCCGTGTACTGCGCTGTGAGGTACAGGATCTCCTGGTCGAGCGCCGAGAGCACGGGGTGGTGGATCGTGAACTGCTCGGCGGGCGGTGGCGCGAGCTCCGGCGTCTCCTTGATCTTCCGCACGACCGACGCGGTCACGGCCTCGACGGCTTTCTTCTCGATCACGACGGCGCCGCCGTCCTCGGACGCCTTTGCAGCTGCTTCGGCTGCCTCGGCTGCAGCTGCCTCGTTTGCAGCAGCGTCTGCTGTACTAGTGGTCGAGACGCTGCTGTCCTGTTCGTCTGTAGCTGGTGCAGGTGCTGCTGCTGCTACTGCCGCGCGCTCGGCCTCGTCCGTGAACGCGCTCACTTTGGACTCATAGTACGCGTGGTACGGATCGGCTGCGCGCAGGAACGAGAACTTGGCCGAGGCGGTCTCGCCTGCGATCTTGCGCTCAAAGCTGCGGCCGTTCTTCGCGACGAACTGCGCAGTCTTGTCGACGACTGCGCGGATGTCGGGCGGCGGTACGATCAGACCCGTGACGCGGCCTTGCGTCGTCACGCCTTCGCTCGTGTGGTCGTCGTCTGTCATGCTCGGTCGCTATGTGTGCGTGTGTGTAGTCACACTGACACAGAGACACAGAGATGCACGCGCGATGGTCGTAGATACGTTCGCAGACACGTCAAGGGCAGCACGCACGCAGCACGATGGCGATGGTGAGCAGATCTGAGGTGGTGTCTCGCTGCGCTTTTTGTATCGGCGCAGCAAACCACTCAAATGTTGCTACTGTGCATAGCTAATATACGATAAAATGCAAGTACAGCAGTGTTTGTTGGCAATATACTGCAAAACGACCTGCTAATATTCAAAATAGCAACATAGCCGCAACACAACTGTAGCTGCTCACTCGCTCGCTCATCTCACACGACCTCACGCCCCACTCGACTCACACGCGCTCCATCGCTTCGTCCTCGATGCCTCGGTCACTGCTGAAGCCCTCTCGCTTGTTGAGCTCGACGTTCACTTGCGCCTGCGTAAGCGTATGACAAGCACACACAGTGTACATACGCATGTGCGTCAACGCTCGCCTCGTGCGGACATGTAGCTGCGACCGACAGTGACGCACCGTCATGCAGCCCTGCGTCGACGCGTAGCTGCAGTGCGCAATGCAGCGCACGGTGTCGGCGAGATCGCTCGCTGACGGGATGCAGATCGCGAGACAGTCGCACACGACACTCGCGACTTGGATGCAGTTGTTCATCCGCTGCAGCCGGCAAGCGACCACACGCAGTGGTCACATGCGCGTTCGTTACCGAGACTGCTACTGCTGCTAGAGCGGCACATAGAGAGCACGCACGCAGCAACACAGCGCGACGACTACGCACGATCATGCGGTTGTCCCACTTGTCGGGACGCAGACTGTAGCGGTCCATGACCATCATGCGCGTCGCCGAGACTGCGCAGCCGTTGCATGCGAACGCCTGCAGACCGCAGTGTCGATGTGTATCAGTCGTCCTCCATGTTAGTGCACCGTCCATGCTGCGTAGTGTATGTGTCATAGCGCTTCGCGCGGCCTGCAGCGTCGCACCTCGACGCAGAGACACAGGTTCGGGCACGACTGCTCGCCGCACTGGCCAGCGTAGAGACACGGCACGAAGCCGTCCATGTAGCCCTGGCAGCACGTGTAGCTGCGCATGTCGTAGTGGAGCGCCTTGCGGCGAATCGCGATCTGCGCGCAGCACGGGCACAGGCACGAGCTCACGCAGCCTGCCGCATGGCGTGCATTCGCACACATAAACAACCACAATGAGTAGATGTATGAGATAGTAGCGCACACTGCAGCTGGCTCTGGTATGCAAAAAGAGCGAGCGATGGCAGGAGACGCACACAAGGGATCCGCGCGCGACGCCTCCATCATGCTCACAGCGAATGCGTTGTCGGCATCTTTGCGCGGGTCGCCCTCGACGGCGTCGCCGGAGAACAAGAAGCAGCAGCACATCTCGACTCGTGAACGCGCGAGTGTCGGGATTCGAGACTGTTTGGCAGGTATGAGAGAGGCTGTTGACGCACTCGCAGTGCGCCAACGTGCTACATGCGACAGTTGGAAGTCGCACACAGCGAGCGAGCGAGAACGCAGTCGCAACAAACGCGTCTATCGTAAATGTGACTACTGTCTAGCCCATGAGTGGCATGGACATCTCATGTTTCACAATGTCGTTTGGTGCGCTCACAGTGTTGCCAATGCCTTGCATGCACGACGTGATGGCTTATGTATATGTCGGAGTGTATGAGTGACAACATACGATCGCTCCTTCAGCAGTCCACATCAACAGCATCAACGACAACTGCGGTCCGACACCCAGCACGACATCTTCGTCTCGCACGCACGTGCGTGCGTGCTTGCCCAGTCCGCCATGCGTGAAGGATGAAAGAAGCAAACGTTCGCATGCGCACGACAAGAAGCTTTTCGACGTGGTCGTATTGAGTCAGGCGAATGCGAAGAAGCTTCTCATCGTACGACTAGGTCGGATCGGATCGTGAATTCGTGGCGTCAACGTCTCGTCGATCTGAATGGGAGCGGTACAATGTACCGCATTCTGTATTTGTTGAAGTGGTTCGATCGTGGTGTGCGCCACGCCAGCATTTGTTTTGGTGTGGTCGTGCGGTACAGTGTACCGTCCGGCGACGGACCTCTCGATCGATGCTGCAGCAGCAGCTGGTAGAACCCATCCAGGCACACGCGCGCGCGCAAGAGAAGACGCCACGAAGAACGGCTGCGCAACGCTGCCGCTGTCGTCTCCCATTTCATTGCTCGCTACTGTCATCGCATCGCACTGCTCCAGTGCCACGCGAGCGAGTCAGTTTTGTGTCTCTGTGCGTGAGAACGAGAACGAAAGCGAGCACCGACATCGACGCCAGCGTCGCGGTCCGCGTCTCCCCCACGTGCATCCTCCCCCTTCGTTCGCTCCCCTCCCTCGCTCAGCAGCTGCTCACATCGCCGTCATCCTCTCCAACCTCGACGACGCAGCCAAAGGTACACGCGAGCAACAGACAGCACGGACGCAGACCCACTTGCACAGCGACATCACGAGTATCATCTGTCTGTGTGTGCGACCAACAATTGCGTGACAACAACAACGTCAGCAGCAGCAGCAGCAGCAGCGATTGACACAGCATGTGGCGGCGACGCGGCTCGATCAGCGGCGGCAGCACGTCGTCGACGACCGCAGCAGCACCAGCAACATCGACACCAACGAAGAGCGTCGAGTCGCCCAATCTCTCGACGTCGCACTCGCACTCGCTCACAGGCCACCCAGCAACGCCGGACACACACTACGACAAGCCGTTCATCTTTACGATCGACGTGCCGACGCCGGGTCCACTCGGTCTTGACCTGCGCGCGCGACACATTGAGCGCGACAAGCCGCAGCGCGGGTGCATCGTCAAAGGCTTCCGGCCGCTCGATGGCGGTCGCCGTGGGTTTGTCGAAGAGACTGGACGCGTCAAAGTCGGCGACATCCTCCAGATGATCCACACGACTGCGATCGACGAGCTCCCGTTTGAACAGATCGTGAACCATGCGATCCAGCTCCAGAAGGACCCGAGTGCGTGGCCATTGCGGCTCGAGTTCAAGCGCGACCCGTTGAGTACCGAGCAGTACCACGATTCCCACGGTTCGACTAGTTCTACTACTACAAGTGGGAATCGACCGCGCCGGTCGAGCTTCTTTCGGTCGTCGATCATCAATCCCGCACAGGACGGCAACTTCAACGAGAAGCTCCAGTACTTTCGCGGCTTCTTTGCGAACCGCATGCCGACTGGCGGCGCAGCGCCGAAGGCCAAGGACAAGCCGCAGCCGATGCCGTCGAGCGACACGGTGAACGAGATGTACCGCGACTTGCTCCTCAAGCGCGGCGTGCCGGACGACGTCATGGACGAACTCGTGCGCATCGAGTCGCTCGAGACCAAGTGGCACGTCGTCTGGTACGCGCAGCAGCACGAGAACGAGGAGCACACGCAGTCGAGCAGCGCCGACGCGGCAAAGTGCGCCGAGAGCCTCGTTGAGCTCAAGTGGGACAACAAGGGCCTGAAAGACCTCGAAGCGCTCCGGACGAAGATCTCGGTCGGGTCGACCGAGTGGCTCGAAGCGTTCTTGGCCAACTTTGGGCTCGACTACCTCACGATGAAGCTCCCGGACCCGACGCCGTTTGCGATCGAGCACGCCAAGTTTGAGAAAGCGACGCGCGTCTGCGAGGTGATCCTCCGCATCCTCCGCGCGCTCACGCACTTTACAGCCGGCGTCGAAGCGATCACGAACGTCCCGGGGCTCGTGAAGCGCGTCGCGCTGTGCTTCCACACCGACAATGGCGACCTGAAGAAGTACACGCTCCAGCTGCTCGGGATCGTCTGTTACAACAGCGCAGCCGGCCACCAGGCGGTCATCCAAGCGTTTGATCACTACAAAGTTACAAAAGGCGAAGCCGTGCGCTTTAGCTGTCTGCGGGACGCGCTCAAGTCGGCGCGGTACTCGCTCGTGTTCAAAGAGGACGTCCTGAGCTTTGTGAACATCATTGTGAACAAAGCGATTCGGCTGGAAGATCGCTTGGCGATCCGCTCGGACTTTTTAGCGCTCGACATGGCCGGGTACTTTGAAGAGATCCGGACCAAGTCGCTTGCGGTCCAACGCAAGAAGTACCCGCTCACGACCGACGCGTCGCCCGAGCCAACACCGGCGACATCCGCAGCAGCCACACTACCAGTCGTGACGCTGCGTGCAGACGCGAGCAGTCCAAGTCCGAGCGCTGGCCAATCGATCAGCAACGCGTTTGCTGCAGCACGGCAACGCAAGCTCAGCGTTGGCGGCGCGAGCAAGAGTCCCGTGCTGCGGCCACTTGCGCGATCGTTTGTTACGAGCAAGAGCGCGCCGTCGTCGCCGATCGATCGCTCGGACTCGATGACCGCGTCGCCAACGTACGTCCCAACGCGCACGTCACTGCCGCTCGACCGCGACGGTGGTTCTGGTAGTGGCTACAATGGCGAGATGAAAGCGATGCTGTACGGCGGCGGGACGATCATCAGCAGCACCGTGACGCAGCTCCGGAACCAGCTCGACAACGTTGAGAAGCAGATCGACGTGTTTGAGCGCTTCATGGAGGAGGACCGAAAAGACACGATCTACGAACGTACGGACCTCGCGAGCGTCACGAGCGTGTTTGAGACGCTCGTGCGCAATGTCGCGCACGACTCGGAGCTCCATGCGTGTTTGCTCTCAGTGCTCCAGCAGCTGCTGTTCATCCCCGCTGACCGCGTGATTGGGAAAGAGATGTGGGCGCTGTGCGAGCGCGTGATGAAGCAAATCGGACTGCTCGCGCCGGTCGAAGAGGTCCGGAGCTTTGAACTCGGCTACGACGACCGCAAAGCGCTGCTGCGCATGCGCGATCGGTACTCGAGTTTCCTGCGCAAGTGCGCGGACGACGACCCGACGCTCGCGTTCGACATGGGACCGATCATCTTGATCAAGAACCGGGACCCGAATGACGACCTCTCGGACTCGACCGGCGACGAGACCGATGAGGACGATGCGATGTCTATCGCTATGCCGACGCAGCAGCTCCGTGCGCAGGACCATCCGGAGCTCGTCAAGTACTTTAAGCTGCTGCGCATGGGCATGCCGCTTGACCACGTGCAGCTCAAGATGGAGCGCGACGGCGCGACGCACTTTGACACTGCGATCCTCGCGACGCCCGAGCAGCTCGTTGGTGGCAGTGGACATGACGCGCCTAGCAGTAAGGTGCCACAGCTCGTGGGGACGCGCGCTGCCGACCACGACAAGTACATCAAGTTCTTCAAACTGCTGAAGATGGGCATGCCAGCCGAACAGATCAAGCTCAAGATGACAGCTGAAGGCTTCGATGCGACGCTGCTCGACACCCCTGACAAGCTGCTCGACGCTGATGGGAACGCCGCCAAGACTGCTGTGGCTGCAGCGGAGGAGCCAGTGACAGGCGTTGCTGTAAAGGACCATGCGAAGTTTGCCAAGTTCTTCAAGCTGCTCAAGATGGGCATGCCACTCGACCACGTGAAGCTCAAAGCGAGTGCGGAAGGCCTTGACGCAGCGCTGCTCGATGCGCCCGAGACGCTTTTGAACGACGACGGCAGCGTGTTTGTCGCATCGGCCGCTGCTGGGCCAAAGGGCGTCGCTGTGAAAGACCACGACAAGTTTGCCAAGTTCTTCAAGCTCATGAAGATGGGGATGCCAGTCGAGCAGATCAAGCTGAAAGCATCGGCGGAAGGCCTCGATGCGAGTCTGATCGACACGCCGGACGCACTGCTGAACGCTGATGGCACGCCATTCACAGCTGGCAGCGCAACCGTGCCGACCGGCGTCGCTGTGAAAGACCATACGAAGTATGCCAAGTTCTTCAAGCTCATGAAGATGGGGATGCCGCTCGAACAGATCAAGCTGAAAGCGTCAGCGGAAGGGCTCAACGCTGCGCTGCTCGATACGCCAGACACGCTGCTCGATGCAGACGGGAACGAAGTCAAGGACGCTGCGAGTAGCGACGGACCAAAGGGCACGCCTGTGAAGGACCACGCAAAGTATGCCAAGTTCTTTCGACTCATGAAGATGGGGATGCCGATCGAGCAGATCAAGCTGAAAGCATCAGCCGAGGGCCTCGATGCGAGTCTGATCGATACGCCGGACGCACTCGTCGACGATGATGGCAACGCAGTGAAGGAGCCAGTGAAGGGCGTCGCTGTGAAAGACCACGACAAGTATGCCAAGTTCTTCAAGCTCATGAAGATGGGGATGCCAGTCGAGCAGATCAAGCTGAAAGCATCGGCGGAAGGGCTCGATGCGAGTCTGATCGACACGCCGGACGCCCTCGTCGACGCGGACGGCAAGCCGATCGAGACTGCAGCAGCAGCAGCAGCGAAGGTCAAGGCAAGTGAGCACCCAAGCTACGCCAAGTTCTTCAAGTTGATGAAGATGGGCATGCCGCGGCCGCAGCTCGAGCTCAAGATGGCAGCTGAAGGGCTCGACGCGAAGCTGCTCGACACGCCGGACGCGCTTGTAGCTGAAGGCGACCCAGCAGCCTCAGCAACAGCAAGTGGACCACCGAAGCCATCGCTGCCGCCGCCGCCACCCAAGCCCAAGCTCCGGAACTTGTACTGGGACATTGTCAAGACGGAAGTCACGAGCGGGACGATCTGGGAAAAGTTTGCCTCGACCGAGGAGTCGGCTGAAGCGCCAGCGCCGCCAGCACCAGTGGCAGGGCCAGCAGCAGCGCTACACGAACTGCTTGCACGCAAGAAGGCAGCAGCAGCAGCGCCAGTCGCACCACCACGCGACGCCGTGCTCGACCAGTACGTGAGCAAGCTCGCCGAGATCTTTGTCAACAAACCCGCTGCGTCCAAAACAAGCGGCGGCGACGCCAAGACAACAGCAGCAGCAGGCAAACAGCGCGCACCGACGCGCGTCGCGCTGCTCGACGTCAAGCGCGCGAACAACATTGGGATCATGCTCGCGCGCTTTCGGTTGCCGTACGCGCAGATCCGCGACGCCGTGCTGCTCGTTGACAAGGCGACGCTGTCGCTCGAGCGCGTGTCGGCATTGCTTCAGTTTGCGCCCGAGCCCGACGAGATTGAGGCTGTACAGAGCTACACGGGCGACCCGAAGCTGCTGGGCGATGCTGAGCAGTACTTTAGAGCGATGCTGCCGATCCCGCGCCTCCCGACGCGGCTCCAGGCGATCCACGCGACGTGGCAGTTTGACACGTACGTTGACGAACAGACGCGCCTGATGGCGTCGGTCTCGAATGCGTGTCGTGAACTCGAAGCCTGTGCCGCTTTGCCGCACATCTTTCGCGTCGTGCTCGAGCTCGGGAACGCGCTGAACGATGGGACCGCCCGTGGCGGCGCGCGCGGCTTTCGGCTGAACATTCTGCTCAAGCTCCACCAAGTCAAGGCCGCCGACAACTCGATCACACTGCTCAACTACGTCGCGCAGGTGTTGCGGGCGCAGGACCCATCGCTCTTGGCGTTCAACGCTCTGCTGCCGTCGCTCGAGAGCGCGAGTCGCGTGACGGTCCAGGTCCTGAAAGCCGGCGAGAGCGCTGTACGCAAAGCCGCTGCGCTCATCATTGACGAGCTCGCAGCGCATGCAAAGCTGCCACCTAAGACGTACCCGCCGGCGTCCGCACCGATTAAGACTGCGAGCGAAGACGGCGAGGCAACAGCCACACCAGTTGAGATCACGGACCGGTTCCAGGACGAAGTGCAGCCGTTTGCGGAGCGCGCGCAGCGCGTCGCGGACGACGTCGTCGCGCAGCTCGATGCGACGATGAAGCTGTTTGAAGACACTGCGACTTACTATGGCGAAGACCCGTCGAGTCCCGACGGCGGCGGTCCAGACGCGTTCTTTTCGATCTTTTACTCGTTTGCCAAGCTGCTGCAGACCGCCGATCGCGACAACGAGCGCAAGCGCATTGCCGAAGAGCGACGCGTCCGGCGCGACGACGAAGCGCGGAAGCGCTTGGAGCTGCTCAAGAAGAAGAAGCAAGCGAGTTCGTTTGCGTCGCTCAAAGCCGGCGACGTCGACGACATTGTCGAGAAGATCCGCGCAAAGCGCGTCGCTGAGAAGCGTGCCGAGCTGCTCGACCGGCCGCGTCGATCGAGTGAGACGACGACTGGAGGAGGTGCGACTGCGAATGGAGCAATGTCGACAGCGTTAATTGTGCTGCCGCAGAGGACCAACAGCATCAGCAGCAACAGTCTGGGACTGCGTGGTGTGTCGGTTGGACAGAGTCAGTAGTAGTCGAGTGCAGAGAGCGAGAGAGTGGAAGTAGCATAAATTAAGAGAGTCGATTGCGATGGAGCCATTGACAGTGTGTCTTGTAGGCACGGAGCAAGCGCTAGGACGGACGACGACGACGACAACTACGTCGCGAGGTTGACATGATCCCATTTGAAGACCAGCGTCTGTCTTGTGTTGGTTTGCCGTAGTGATGAAACCGAGGGACGACCCATATTCAGTCCAAGCCAAAGAATGCGATCAGACAATTCAACTACGCTCTGCAACAGCTCAGGTCGAGCTTAGCTGCAGCGACGAGCAGGATCGAGCAGCTCAGCTCAGCAGCAAGTCAGCAGGATCGCAGACATGAGTGGCAGCAGCTACACGCAAGCAGTCGGCGGTGCGCCGAACCGCTTCAGTTACACCGAGACAGCGGACACGGCAGCGGTACGCGTTGGACTCGCAGTGGATTTTTCTGCATGACCGCTCGTTGGCACATGCGAATGCGTGTGTGCGAATGCATGCGTGCACGAGCGTGTGACTGCTGTTGCGGCGACAAGTAGCGGCGTCGCCGATCCGTGTGGTCGGCTCGCTTGAGCACGCTGTGCTGCAGTCTCGCAGTTGCAGCGTCTCACGTACATCCTTTCGTTCTCCCTCACGCACGCTCACGCTCGCCATCTCCGATGGATTGGCAGTCGTACCAGAGCCATTCGGCACATGGCCAGGTACTCCAGCATGCCGATTCACTGATGTGATGGCACCTGAACGACTGCATAGCACTCACATGCGCTCTCACATCACACACTCTCTCTCTCTCTCTCTCATTCTCGCATTGCCATCGACAGGAAGTGAAGCTCTGGAACGACACGAAGGACCGGCGCAAGTACGAAGACCTCTCGGATCTGTATGCAATCATCAAGGTACTGCTACCACTGTGTATGCATGTGTGTATGCGCGTCGTTCATGCTGGACTCGACAGTCTCACATCACTCGCGCGTGACGACGCGACTCCAGACGACCGAGCACCTCGAAGCGGCGTACGTGCGCGACGCGATCACGCCGGACGAGGTACGTACTGCAGCTGTACCCTGACGACCAATCGATGCAATGGGACGACTGCTGGGTGACAGTCAATCGCTCACATCCACACACATCGGCAGTACACGGAGGCGTGCACGAAGCTCATTTCGCAGTTCAAAACCGCCGAGAACGCGCTGCGACTGAGCGGCCACATCGCGAGCATCGAGTCGTTCATTGCGCAGTTTCGCCTCGACTGCCCGCGCGCGCTCGAGCGGCTCGTGCGCATCGGCGTGCCAGCAACGGTCGTGCACAACACGACGAACCGCAAGACCGACTCGGTGAACGTCGCGCAGACCGTGCAGAGCTTCATTACAGTCATGGACGTGCTCAAGCTCAACATCCGCGCAGTCGACGAGATCCAGCCGCTCGTGAGCGAGATGATGGCGAGCCTCACGCAAGTGAGCGGCCTCCCGCCTGACTTTGACGGCCGCGCGTCGATCGAGGGCTGGCTCCGCACGCTCAACGGCCTGCGCGCGTCCGACGAGCTCGATGACGACCAGACGCGCCAGCTCAGCTTTGACCTCGAGCGCGCCTACTCGTCGTTCATGGCGTTTCTCAACAAGTAGCTTTGACCGGACAGATCGATCGTTTCGTGTGTATGAAGCGTCTGTGTGGCTGTTGTTGTGGCCTCTTGTGGTGTGTGTGTGCGTCGCCCGCCGCACGCAATGCCTCTCTCTATCTCTATTGCGCTCGCATCCGCACTGTGGTCTTGCAGCAAGAGACCTCAGCGATGTATCAAGTGCGTCTGGGATGGAAGCGAGCGTTCTTGCAGACCTCTCCGACACAGAAGATCAGCGAGATAATTGGTCGTGCGAGGTAGCCATAGCGTGCGGCCAGCAGCAGTTGCGCGGGCTGGCTTCGATCGTTCTGTGTCGCACTCGAGAAATACAGTAGCAGACACACAGTCGTGATCACAGCCACGCGCAGCCGCGCATGAGTGCGTGTGGGCAGCACTGAGGTTGGAATGTTGGCGACGCCGCGGCTTCTCGCCAGTGTGTCAAACCGGACAAATCGAATGGATAAAGCGGCGCGTACGCGTACGTGTGTACGAGCACACGCGCTGCTGCTGCTGCATTGTTGAGCCACTCACTCGTTCGAATCTGGGACAGCTTTGCGCGCGCTCTCTCGCGCTCTCTTTCGCGTTCACCCATGCGACCGAAGAAACAAGAGCGACCATGCGCACATGAGCAGATTGATTGATGCGTGGCGCCAGGAGTGCAGTGAGCGAGCAGTTGCTCAGCAGGCGTCATGAGCGAAATGTTCATGACGTGGAGGAGAATGAAGAACGATCCCACTTTGCCTGCGTTCGAAAGCGCATCCAACAGTGTTAGTTGATACCAAGATTCGTTTCACAATCGGTATCGTGTGTCGCTCGCACTTTAGTGCCAACGGAAACATTGCAGTATCATCCCAGCAACCCGTCGCTGCTGCTGCGATCGACACATGAACTGCGATACTGGTGTTCCAGCTAGTGCAAACAGTGTTGTCGCCAGCCAAAGCGTTCATTGACAGCAAAGCGCAGCATGCATCGTGGTAGTAGTGCCGTCGTGTTGATCGTACTTATATTGATTGGTTGGCTCGGGTGTGCGTGCACTCGCACAATGGCCGCTAACTTATGTTTTGGTATCGGAATCCTGCGCTGCGGGCTCTCGCACTCACACGCACGGCGTCGACATCGAGTGGTACGCGTAGTAGTGGTCGTCGTAGTCCACGTCGCCGTAGCACACAGCAGCGTCGTCCTCGATCGCCAACAGCTCCGAGTCGCGCAGCGCAAAGTCGTCGTCATCGTCAACCTCCGTACTGTCGAGCGACGACAGCGTGGGCTTGGATGTCCAGCTGCAGCACTCGGGCTCGGTCTCGACCTCGGACTCGACTGGCTCGATCGTCAACGACGCCATAAAGTCCCAGTTCGCAGCGAGCGCTGCGTGCGTGCGATCCAACTGCGCATTGAGCTCGTCGACCATGAGGCGGATCGCCGGCGTCGAGATGTGCGTCGAATCAATTGGCGTCGCCTGCAATGCCCGCACACGGGCAGCTTCTGTGACGTACAGCTCGCGGTTCTTGTCGACTGGCGCTACTGCCTTTGCGAGCTCGAGCGTTGGCTCGAGCAATAGGAACTCGTCGTACGACGACGGCCGCTCCGAGAACGAGAGCGTCGAGCGCCGCGACGACCGCGACCGCCGCCGCGAGTGGCGCCGTCGCCGCGGCTTGCTCGGTGATGATGCGTCGAGCTCTGCGACCATGTTGTCCGAGACGCTGTGGCTGTCGACAGTGTTTTCGATTTCGTTGTCAACGACGTTTGCTGTCTCGGTGGTGTCAAACGTATCAAAAGTGTCAGCAACTGCTGATACTTCCATTTCTGGTGCTGCAACTGGTACTTCGTTCTCGAGAGCGACGGACTGCTGCTTGAGCTCTGCCACAACTGGCGTCGCGACTGGCGCAGACTCGAGCGTCACGGCGACTGGCGTCGACTCGACAACAACGTCCTCTGCCGCGTCGATGCGCACCGACTTGCTGCGGCGCCGCATACGCGACTTCTTGGGCGTTACAGCAGTCGCTGGTACCACAAACGTCTTGGTACCAGCCGCGTCGTCCTTTGGTTCGTCGTCACATACAACCGGCGTCTCGGCGTCCGTGACGTTGCTGTCCTGCGGGTTCGCAGCCGACTGGGCGAGGACGTTCCGACTGCTCGCAGCGATCGCAGCAGCGACTGCAGGGTTAACTGCGCTCGTGGGCGGCGAGAACGCCGGCGTCGTGATCGTCCCAGGCCGCCGCGCTGGCAGCACCGTGTACTCTTCGACCGTGACAAAACTGTCGTGGCGCTCCGATGACGGCGTGTCCATGTACTCGTCAAAGCTCGCAATAGAGCGCCGCCGCTCCGGCAACACGGTGAACTCTTCGATCGTGACCGTGCTCGAGTACATCGACTCGGCGCGGCCGCGCGTCTTGCGCTTCTTCTTGAGCTTTGGTGTCGCCTGTGGTGGCGGTGGCGCATCGCATACAGTCGCGCCAATGGCTTCAATGTCGGCATCGTCGTCCTGTGGCGCGAGCGTTGGCTGGAACGCCGGTGCAATCACAACTGCGTTACTACTGCGCACCTGCTGCTGCTTGTGGCGCTCGACCGTCGCTTCATCTGTCAGTAGCGCGTGGTGGTGGTGCGATGGCGCAGTGAGCGCGCTGCTGAGACTGCTCGACGCTGCTGCGTACGAGTAGTCGAGCACGCTGCGGCGCACGGTCTCAATCGCTTCGACAAGCCGTGAGATGCGAAACATCATACCGATGCTGCTCTTGTGGTTGTCGGCTGTGTGGCAAATGCTGCTGTCGTCGCTACAGGTAGTGTCGGCTCTGTAGCTGCTGGTCGTATCGTCGGTGTGATGGCTGCGGTCTCTGTGGCTGTGATGGCTGTTGCTATTTATAGCGCTGCTGTCCTGTGCACGATCACGGCGGATAGCGGCGCGTCGGGAGCATGCGCGGGGGATCGTGGCGGGTTTGGTTATGGTCGCTGCAGCAGACGAGCGAGTGAATGCCACGAGCAGTAGCAACAGCAGTCCGCCAGCAAAGACAAGCGCAGCGGATGTGCCACTTGAAAGAGTGTCGAGCGCATAGAACGCGCCTGCAAGAAGAGTCGCGACGGTCACGGCAACTGCGACGGCTCTGCGCCGTGCAGCGACGACAGCGGCGACGCGATCTTCGACTTCCTTGTTCTTCGCGGTCCACTCGCGCCACCCATCGATGTCATCGCGTGGCTGATTCAGTTTCTTCCGGCGCTGCTCGCTTTGTATCTTCTTCCGCCCTCGCGCAGGCATCTCGCAAGCAGTGGGAGGATTCGAGTCGAGTCGGAGCTGATGATGCGAGCGCTGGTGCCAGTTGACGGATCACTAGCAAGAGCAAATCGAACGCACGCGCAACTGCGCAGCCGCGTCCAATATTTTCCGACCGACCGCAAACCAGCAGATCGACGCGCTCGACGCTCGAGCGAACGCGACGAGAAAGCGCTGCTGTGTTAATGCTGTCGAGGCAGAGAGCGCGCGTGTGCTGCGGCACCGGACTCACTCGCTGCAGACGCTCGATGTGCGTGTGTGATCCAGCAGGCGTGGACAACGACCTCGCGCTGCTGCTTGTTGATGCTTCTTGCTGCTGCTCTGGCGCTGTTCCGCTGCAGTGGCAGTCGTGCAGTGCTCGCGCTGCTGCTGCTGCTGCGCTCTTCGTTTGGACCTGTTGTTGCTTTGCGGGACAAAGTGGATTTGCGGTTGCTGCATAAGGAGCGGATCCACGCCAAAACGTTTGCGAGCTCGCATACAATGTGACAGTACACGACTTTTGGCGCATATGAGCGTTGCACATACAGGGCGGTTGGAGCTTGCGAAAAAGCCGAAAAACGCGCAACGACAAGATGAAATTTCATACCAGCCAGTTCTTCTTCCACGATTCGGTCGTTTGGTTGCTGCATTACGCCATTTTCTCGTGCATTCGCTTACACTACGGATCTGTATACTCTCGCGACAGGCGATCGGTTGTTTGACGCCGAAAACGACATGCACGTTTGCTAGTCGGATGTGCACTCCATGTGCGATCGCAAAGTCTCTGACGACAACGACGACTCGCTCGATCTGGGCATGTCGGCATGTCGTCAGCAGCGAGCACGAGCGTGGAAGACGCTCGCACACGTGCGCATGCATGCGT
>JAASGP010000535.1:0-16812 GCA_023334275.1 Globisporangium carolinianum | reverse complement strand
GACGCTATCGGTGACGCCACCGTCTCTTGCTATGTCGCTGCGCAACTTACAACGAGTAGATTCAGGAGATCAAGCGCTTGGTGTCCACAACGAGTGATCCAGACCGACGTGCGACACTCGAAGAGCAGCTACGCGAGCTCGGTCCATTGCCATACAAAAGTACGAAGGAAGACTTTATTGATCGACACCTTTGGTGTTACTGCTACCAACATCAGATCATACGACTAGCGTTTCGGTCGATTCCCCAGTGCCAGACAAGAAGTGACGCCATCTGACATGTACGCATGTACACGCACACATGCACTGACGAACTGGAGAACTGGAGCGAGTATGCCGTCGCATCAGACACTTCGCTTAGTCCGATCGCAATGTGCGCTTCTGTGATACGATCGCCTCGTCGACGACAGCGCCCTCAGGAAAGTCGGACGGCTCCGAAAACGTCGGCATCGCATCGAGCAGTTCGCCTTGCGCAAGCGTCATGGGCACCTCCTGCGCTTCCCAGTTCTGCGCAATCTCCTTGATCGCTTCTTTCGTTGGTGGTACGCCATGGGTCTGTGTGAACAGTCCGTCTTCGCTCGGCGTGAACTCGGGAAACGTCGACGCCTCGGAGAACGAGTTGACTGCCATCTCGTTGAGGTTCGGGTCGAGGTGGAAGCGCTCGGCAGCAGCCGCGTCAAACGACGGTCGCTCGGCCTCCTCCTTGAGCTTCACTTCGAGGTCGTGCTTCAGATCGCTGTAGATCTCCTTCAGCCGCTCAGCTGACGTCGTCTCGGCCGTGAACTCGTCGTGGTAGCTACCGCCAGCAGCAGAGATGCTCTCAGGGAAGTACGACGACAGTTTGGCTTTCATGTCGGCCTTCGCTTGTTCATACTTGTCGGCAGCCTTCTCCTGTACGTTCGAGCCGGCAGCCTTCGCTTGTTCGAGCGTGTCGGACTTGTCCTGTCCAGAGAAGAATGACGACAGTTTGGCTTTCACGGTGTCCTTCGCCTGTCCGAACGTGTCGGCGGCCTTCTCCTGCACGTTCGTGTCGATCTTCTTTAGTCCGCCTGTGTCGACCTTGTCCTGTCCGTTCTTCACGAGCATCTCTTTCGTGAGGTCGCGCATCGTGACTGTGCCCATGACATGGCCGTCTTGCTCGACGACTGGGATCGCGCTCAGGTTCTGTTGTAGACAGAGCGACCAACATACACCTGGACGTCAGACTCGCTCGTAGCGCTACTCGATGCTTACCTCGACACACACGCACACAACGCACCTTTTTGAACATGACTTCGAGGCAGCCAGCGACAGTGTCGTCGGGGTACGCGACAATGAGCCGCGCACCCATCGTCGCGACCTCACACACCTTGGACGTCTGAACTGCCGAGTGGTTGGCGTTCAGTACCTTGTCAAAGTAGTCGTGCTCTGTAAACATGCCGATGATCTATACAGACTCACACAACGCAGGTGATGTCAGCGAGTGATGTCGTGACAGAGCAGCCAAGCAGAACAGAGCAGCCACAGAACAATCGGTGGCCACAGCAGTACGAATCGGACATACCTTGTTGTCTTTGACGACTGGGACCGCATCGAGATGCATCTTGGCCATGAGCTGCGCTGCACGCTCGGTCGTCATGAGGTGGTCCACCGTCGGTGAATTGCCGTCTGGCATCGCGCTCAGGACTGCTGCAACAGTTGTCTGTCCATCGCGGAGCGTTCGTGTCGTACTGATCCAGCGAGTCGTCGCGACGTTTGTCGTCTTGGCTGTCTGAGCTCGTCGCACTGCTCGGTGAATCGCGCGCTGGAGCATCTTCAGTCTTGTCGTGTGTGTGTCGCTTGGGCGTTGCTTTGCAAATTGCGTAATGAACGAGTGCTTGTACGTTCGATAGTGATGGACTCCAATTTCGCCACTTCAGGGTTTCGTAGACGTTGTGAAGTACGCACGTTGAAGCTTATTGGGTGTCGAGTGCAGTGATTGGCTGCACATTTTTATCAGGACGCCGTTTGCGCGTCCTTTCAAACGCGATCTTCGAGAACAATTTCATCCTGGCAGTTGGACGACACACACACACACACGAACTTGCAGCAAAGCAACATGCATACATGGCGATCCGCTCGCTGCACATTGCTTGGACGCTCTTGCAGTCGCAGTAGTCCACCCTCGAAGTCTGCTGCTCACTGACGTTGTTAGTGCTTGCACGTCGACGCTTGTTCGTCGTCATGCTGGACGTCGAGTGGCTTGATCAACAACTGATTTCGTGGACGTAAAAAGAGACATGTCATCAAAATGGGTGACTACTGACCCAGCACGGCTATTGGCTCAGCAGCGACATTACAGTACTTGGCGTCGACATTTTGTGTGTCACGTAACGAGCTGCAATTGACGCGAACGACGACAGCAATGCCCCAGGCAAACAAAACAATCCATGCACTCGCCATGGTCCATGACGCGAAGTGCACGAACCACGACGTTGCTGCACCAGACACCCAACCAACGTGCTCGCACACCCGAACGCATGCACAGCCCACAACGTTTATGCAGTTCACTACTACCAACCAACTCACTGCGCTCGCTGCTCATCATTCCCAGCCACATGCTCGCAGTCCTGCTGCAACTTCATCAATCGCATCGTCTGGCACTACCTTGTCACCATCTTTTTCAATGCCGCCATTGTCACCATGGACACTCGCACTGTCGCGACAACGTCAGGACTGCTGCTCGCCGTCCTTTGCGGGCGACAGCTGCGATTGTTCGCGCAAGTACTCGACAAACGCGACGCCGGTCGCAAGGAACGTGCGCGCAAACGCCGGGTCGTGCCGCCGCGCAGGCGTGAGCGCCGGCATGACAAACTCGACCTCGAGCTTGTGTTTCACCGTCAAGAAGCCCTCGCGCGTGTCGGTGCTCGGTGTCGTGAACTCGGTCACGCGCATCAACGACATCTGGAGACCCGAGCTCGCGCTTTCGTACGTCTCAGCGACGACATGTCGTACGGTCGGGATCACGCCCGAGGGCTCACCGGCCGCGACCATCGCGTCGCTCAGTCGCACGTTTGCGCGCGTTGCGTCGTCGACAAAGTCGAGCACGCCGCGGCCGTTTGGCGATCGGTGGCACTGCGCAGTCAGACGCTCGTGCAATGCGTGCGTCACCGGCACGGGCTCGGTCGTCGAGACGTAGAAGCGCACGTCTGGCGTCGCGTCCATCGCGCCGGTCGCGTCGTCGAGCTCCTGTCGCATCTTGAGCGTCGTGCTGAACCAGCGCGACGGCCGCGTCTTGAGCTTCCGGAACGTCAGGTCCGGTGTCAGCTTCACAATGTACTCGACGTGCTCAAACACGATCGACGCGCCGTACGTCTCGGACCGCGCAGCGAGCGTCATGTCGCATATTGCAAGAGCAAAGTGCGGGATGCTTGCGCGATGTTCGCCGTCGACCTCGGTGTAGAACGAATGCGTCACGCCCTTGTCCTTCGACATGGCCGACGTTGCGCGCTCGAGCGACACAGGCTTGCGACGCGGCCGACGGCGTTCAGTGTGGTCGTCGTCGTCATGGTAGTCCCGACTGCCATCACCGCTTCCACGACCACCACCATTGCTACCACCACGACGACTACCAACATTGTCATGGTCCATATAGCCATCATCATTTTCACCGTCGCCTTCAGCACGCCGCGCCTCCTGCTTGTCCACGAGCACCGACTCGTAGAGCGCACGCGCCGTGCGGCCGCGCTCAAACTCTTGCTCGAGCGTCGCAATCGATGCAAACGCAATCGTCTCGTCGTGGAACGACCGCGGGAGGTGGATGAGGTAGTGGTGCCCAAAGCGGATGAACGCGTCGGCTTTCGGTGGCGGCAGCCCGGCGCTCGCTTGGATCGCCTCAAAGCGCGCGAGCTTGAGCATCTGCTGCACGAACCGCGCGCTGAAGCTCGTCGCTGCGTGCTCGTACCACGCCTGGCCGTTCATGAAGCACACGAGATGCGCCTGGTGGAGCTGCGCGTGGCCGTGCATTGCGTGGAAACTACCGACGTACTCTTGGAAGCCAACGGTGTCGTGCTGCGACACGGCGCCCTCAAACAGCAGCAGCGCTGAGCCTTCGCGGTGAAACAGCTGACCCGAGCGCTGGAGGTGCGGCGCCCCCAATTCCTTTTCGATGCGCTGGAGCTGGTCGTGCACGCGCTGGAGCGCGTCGCCGTCGCCGCGGACCTCGGCCACGAGCAAGTCCGGCCGCAATGCGTTCGGGTGGCGCGCAAACGTGAGCGCGGTCGCGCCGCCAGCTGCGACACGCGCGTCCGCGAGGATCTTGCGCGCGTAAAAGTCGCGCGCCGCACTCACGCGCTTGCTGAGCGCACGGCTGAGCGTCACTTTCGAGCTCTGGTGCTGCTGCTGCGCGAGCAAACTCGTGATGTCGCCACGTGCGAGCAGCAGGATGTGCAGTGCAACGTAGCACCGTTCGCGCAGTGCGGCTGCGTTCGCGGCGTTCAGCTGCGTGTCGTTCGTGTCGTCGAACGGGTCCGTGAACGCAAACGCGTCGAGCGGCGTCGCGCGGTCGGCAAAGAACGCAAAGAACGCAAGCAGCACGTCGGCTGCGCTCTGTTCCGCGCCCGACACGAGCGCCGTCAAGTGTGCGGTCCAGAACGCGATCGTCGCGTCGGTCGAGTGGTCCGCGAGCACGTCAGTGAGCGTCACGGTGCGCCAGTCGAGTTCGCGCACATAGTTGCGCGCGACGCAGAAGCGCAGAAAGAGCCACATGAGTCCTGTCGGCGAGAACAGGTTGAGGCCGCCGCCAGCACGGCGCGTGACGACGCCGGCGCACTTGCCCCAGCGCACGAGCACGTAGACGCACGGCCAGACGAACGCGTACTGCGCCATGTACGTCCGAAAGAGCCGCGTCTTGAGCGGGCCGCTGCGCGACGCACTCAGCTCGATCGCCCACTGCTCGAACGGGAACGACAGCAGCGGCACGCGGAGACTCGGCTTGAACGTGACTTGACTGAACGACTTCTCGAGGAATGGCGCGAGTTTTGCAAGGTCGCCGCGATCGCGTGCGTTTGGCGCGTGCACGACGACGTCGAGGTCCGACTGGTGCTCAAACGTGAGCAGCGCCGACGACCCAAAGAGCACGAGCTCGAATGGCTGCGCGCCAAAGTGCGGCGCGAACGACGTGCGCAGTGCGCTCAGTGCGACCAAGCGGTCGAACGCGTCCGAGAGCAGTTCGTCCGTGCGCGCCTGAACCTCCGCGAGCAGACTCATCTGTAGGTTCGGCACGATCGACGCGTGCGTTGGCGTGCGCGTCGGTGTCCACGGCTTGCGGGGCCGATCCGACGTACGTGCAGCAGCGGTCGCAACGAGGATGCGGATCACGACCCACGCAAAGCTCAGACACCGTCGCGGGTCGTCGCGGTCGCTGTACGCGACGTAGTACCACGCCGATGCGACTTTCGGCGCCTCGGACGCCGGGAGGTCGCACACGTTAGCTTCAAACTCGCGCCACGCGGCCGCTTGGAGCTGCGCAAACGTCTCTTTGAGCTGCTCGCCATAGCGAAAGTACTCGGCGCGATGGAGACTTTCGGGTGCAACGATCAGTCCGAGCACGAGCTCAGCCTCGCTTTCAGCACCGGACGCGAGCAATAGTGCTGCAACGCGCTGCTTGTACTGCCGGTACCGCACGCGCGCAGCGTCAACGTACTGCTCGTAGCCGTCGGCGAGCATCGCGTCATTGACGTTTGCTCCCCTATCGCGAATGTGCGCGCGCGTCGCGTCGAGCACGGCGCTGCAGCGGCGGTAGAGCACGCCGAGCACCTTCTTCGACTGGTAGCTCCCCTTCTCCCTGTTGCGCATAAAGTCCGGGTACGTATGCGGCGCGAGCGCCCGTACGCGCTCAATGTGCTCGTCGGCCTGGTCGTTGTCGACCTGGAGCGAGCAGATGCGCGCGATCTCGAGCGCACCAGTGTCAAAGATGCCGTCTGCCGCGTAGTCGCAGAGCGCCAAGTGCGCGTTCGACGCGACGCCAAGCACGTCGCGCTGGATCGATCGGACGTAGAACGCGATGAGGCTTGCGTCGTCGACGCGCTCGCGCTTATCAGCACCCGCAGGTGGGAACTCCATCGGTGCCTGCACGCGCTCGCGCGGCGGTACGAGTCGCTCGTCCCATAGCACCGTGAACACGTCGCCATCGAGGTCGCCGCCCGTGCACTCGTCCGGGTGCGGCCGCGGTCCGTCGCATGGAAACACAATGACGTCACGCAGCTGCTGGAGCTGCGCGGGGACGTCGGTGCGGCAGCGGAGCACGCGAATGTCGCCCGGGTGGTGGCACGGACTGCGGTGCACGACGACGTCAACTGCGTCGAGCGCGACGGCGCAGTACTCGTCCGAGTCGCCGACGCGCTGCGTGTACTGGACAAAGACCTCGCCGTACCGGAGCGTGTTCGTAAAGTCCGCGACACCCATGAGCGTGCGACCCTGCTGCACGGGGATGCGTGCGCGCAGGACCGTGTTCGTGAGATGGTATCGGTACAGCGCGTCGACAAGCGCGCCGAGGAAACCGTCAGCGAGAAGCCCTGTGCCGAGCTGCTTGAGAAACACTTCGATCCACCAGCTGAGGTCGGGCGGCAGCACGCCCTTGAGCGCGTAGAACGCGTGTGAGTCGGACGCAACCATTGCGCTCAGTTCGTCCAGGAACGCGTCTTGCATCGCCAAGAAGACGTCGTCGTGGACGCCGAGGCTGTTGAGGATCTGAATGCTCTGGCGCGTCAAGTACGCGACCGACCGTCCTGCGCACGCGACGACCTCGAGCACGTTGTGACGCGACGTAAACTTGTGCATGCTCTGTCGTAGCTGCACGCAGTTCTCCTTGTCCTGCAGCGCGTCCGGCACGTCCGAGACGACCACGACGCCTTTGACGCCGCCAATGCGGATCTGGAACGCAGATGGCACGTCGCACAGCTGTAACGCCTCGGCGACACGCCTAGCGCCTGCACGGCTGATCTCACCACAGCCGTCCGTGAACACAAAGTCGTCGTGCGTGATGTCGGCGACCGGGTGCGCGAGCCGCTCGTGGTCGATGCAGAACGTCGATTTGGTCGACGAAAAGGCCTGGCTCATGCGCTTGAGGTACTTGGCCGGCGACTGGATCGCATCGAGGTCACCGACCCAGCGACGCACCACATGCGGGTCGAGCAGCGTGAACACGCAGCTGCTGTTGCGCACTTGGCTGAGCGAACTGCCGAGGAAGCGAAAGCGCCGCGTCGTGCTGCTGCGATCGCTCCCGTCGTTCACAACATTGGCGACTGTGATGCCGCACTCGAGGACGTCACGGATGCGCCGCACAACCTGCGCATTTCCGTACTCGAGGCGCTCGAGGTTCTCGTCGCGGAAGTAGACGTACAGAAAGTGCTTGGCGCCAAAGTGGCGGAACACGCGATTGCCTGGCGCTGGCTCAGGTGCGCGGAACACGATGCGCGTCGGTGTCACTACGACTTTGTACACGGCCGGCGCGTTGTCGGCGCCGAGGCCCTTGAGCACGAGCCACTCGTCGCGGATGAACGCCTGCAGCGCGTCGACGAGGTGGCTGCCGCTGCTGCTGCTGGTTGCAGCGTGCGGCGCGCGGCAGCTCTGCACTTCGCGCTTTGGCTGGAACGTCGTGAGCGCCTTGGCCTGCACGTCAACGTCGAGCGGTGCGAGCAGGTCCCAGAACTCGGGCGGCAGCAAGCCGTTCGTGAAGTACGCAACGCGCGACTGGAAGACCTGCAGCGCGTACGCAACTTCGAACGGCAGTGCTGGCGCGTTGCGACTTGCAGCAGCAGCAGCAGTGACGAGCTCATTGTTCGTGTCGACACGCACGTGCGTCTCGCGCACGTCAATGCCGAGCCGCATAAGGAACAGCCGCACGCTCCAGCCCTCGTCGCCGCGCCATTCCTCGCACGGTATGCGCAGGCGGTACACTTGCGCAGCGTGCTGACTGTCGACACACGTGCGGCCCATCTTGTGGTACACGTGCGGCGGCACGAGCAGTGAGATGTAGACTGCGATCTCACCTGCGACCGACGAGGCGTCGAGACACACGACGTTGTCGCTCAGCTGCCGCAAATCGAGCTCGATGAGTCGCTCGCGCTCGAGCGCGACTTTGATGCCTGTGCCGCCGAGCGAGAGCCGTCCGCTTTTGTAGTTCCTGCCATTGCTACTGCAGCTGTTACTGTAGTCGTTTGCGTCCGGTGTTGGCAGCAGCAGCAGCGTCTCGAGCGGTACGAATGCGCTCGTTTCGCTCCAGAGTCCGCGCTGCATCTCACACACGCGCAGTACACCGCCGCTCTCGTCGCCGTCGCTCTCGCCAATGAGTTGGTACAGCTGCGCGATCTCGGCGTCGGCTTCTGGATCGGCAAGCGTGATCCAGAACCGCGCGCCACTAACGTCGTCCCAGAAGGCGAGCGATCGGCACAGTGCGTGGTACGTGCGGCGGATCGATTCGCCGTCGTGGTGCGGTGCGAGTGTGCACAGTCCGAGCTTTTCGTCCACGCAGCGCACAGTCACGAGCGCTGCGAGTTCGCTCAGCACGTGGTCGCGGAGTGTGTTGTCGCGATCGAACGTTGGACCAACGAGGATACTGAAGAGACCGTCGCTGTCGATGTTTGCAAGCACAGCAGCAGCCGTTGTAGTAGAAGTACGCGCAGCACCAGCGGACACCGCGTTGCTTGGCGGTGTCACATCGCTGTCTGCTGGTGGTACCACAGCATCAGTACCAGCGTCGCGGGCGTCGAGATCATGCAGCAATTGCTGTACGACAACCTTCGACGGAATCGTCTCGGCTGCGCGCTTCGCGACGCTAAAGAAGTCGGCCTCGCGCTGCACGATCTGCTGCTGCCGATCGACCGAGTCGGGCGAACAAAAGACAACGAACCGGCTGTTTGCGCGCCGCGCACGACCGCGGCTCTGGATCAGGCTCGTGACGCCCTTGATGCCGTCAAATTGGATCACGAGTGAGCACTCGGGCACGTCGAGTCCTTCCTCGAGCACATTCGTCGCGACGAGCAAGCGGATGCGACCTTGGCGAAAGCGCTCGAGCGTCGGCTTTTGCTCGTCCTCCCACGACATGCCCTCGTACGAGTTGTGTCCGATGAACCGCGTCGGGTTGAGCGCGCGCAGCACAGGCGACGCCTCCATGGCTTTCGCTAGCTCGATGGCGGTCTTGCGCCGCCGCACAAACACGATCGCGCGCGACTCGTACGTAAAGTTCGCATCTGCGACGATCGTCGCAACGAGCTGCACGCGCGACGATACGTCATCGAGCGCCAATCCGAGCACTGGCGCAGCTGTGTCTGTGTTGGTGACTGTCGGCTTGCGGCGGTGCAGCGCGATCACAGTCGACAGCAAGTGCTGCTTGTAATCAGGGTATACGAGCGCGTACTGGCGCTTCGTGACTGGCGACGCAGCCGACACCATCGTCATAAAGTGATGCTCGAGCGCACGTGCGACGTGCCGTGCACCGTGGATCGATAGATCAAAGAACGAGCTCCCGATGTTGCGCACGTGGCGAATGAGCAGCTCGGCGTCGCTGTCCTCGGCACGAAGCTGCTCGCGCTCCTGCATCGCACGCAGACGCGAGAGCAGCTGCGTCAGCTCGAGGTCGTCGAGGTCGTAGCTCGAGCCAATGAACGGCGCGTAGTCGCCGACGAGGCACTTGATGCGCGCGAGCAGCGCTTCCGTATACGCCTTGAGGTGCGTGCGGATCGTCCACTCGGCCTCGGACTGCTCGACGACGACCCACTGCGCGTTCTTTGTGTGCAGCGTCTCAGCGAGCTCGCTGCCGCGGAGCGTCGGCGTGTTTGCCTGCGCGCCAAAGCAGTCAGCAAGCTGCTGGAGCGTCGACTGGCTCGTTGCAACAGTGCGCGACTCGCCAAACGGCGATGCTGTGAGCGCAAGCAATCGCGGCTGCTGCGGTCCGCACGTCGTCACGATGAGCTGGAGGATCGACCGGTACGGGTGCTCGCCCGTTGCGTGGTGCGCTTCGTCAAAGACCATGACCGAGAAGTCCGAGATCGCGACTGCGCGTTGAGTCACGAGGTTCGCAAAGTACTGCGGCGTGACGACGAGCACGTCGAGCGCTGGGTCGGTCACGAGCTGCTTCAGCCGCTCTCTAAGCGCTACGGTGTGTTGCCCCGAGAGCTCGAGCACCGACAGGTCGGTCTCGCGCCGCACATACGCGGCCTGCTGCGTCACGAGCGGCCCCGTCGGGACAAACAGCACCGCGAGCTGCGTCGGGTTGCGTCGCACCATCTCGTCAATGACTTTAACAGCGACGAGCGTCTTGCCGGCACCTAGAGTGAACGAGTGTGACCGACACGTCGGCGTATTACGACCGTGCGTCAGTCACAGCATCTATCAGTGCGATCCCATCGCATCACTACAGCGTCCATACAGCAGCAGCAGTTACAGACACACACACAGACATGTGACACATAACGACTAGCACACACACCTGTTGGGAGGTACACGACCGTGTTCTCGAGCAGTGCCGACAGCACGAGTTCGAGCTGATACGACCGCAAGACGCTGAGTTTGCAGCTGCGCGAGAGTGACGCGCGGATCGACTCGACAGTCGGCTGTACGACGTCACAGCTCATCTCGCCATGCGCTGCGAGCGTTCGGTAGCGCAGCGAGTCGGACACGGACTCGACGCTCGCCGTGCTGCCGCCGTCCGCTGGCACTTGCTGACGGAGCATGCTCAAGTACACCGACTCGACGACATCTGTGAGCACGGGGAGTCCGAGTCGCTGGAGCTTGTGCATCACGACACTCCACTTGCGCGGCTTGTTCTTCTTTGCTACAGCAGCAGCCGCGCTGGGCGTCGCAGCTTGCAGCTCGGATGCTACGACGCACTCGCAGTTCTTCGAGTCGAGGAGGTACTCGATGCCGGGTCGCTCGTCGATCTGGCACTCGCCTGCAACTTTGTGCTGGCACACCGCGCAGTTGATCTCGAACGGGACGCGCGCGCGCTTCTCGGCGCTCAGCGTGCGGGTCTTGGTGAACCGCATCGGTGGCGTCACGCCTTTGATCGACTGCAGTTTCCAGGCCGTATGGCGCGCAGCAGCGGCGGCAGCAGCTGCAGCATTGCGTCCCCTGCGTGCCTGCGCGTCGTCAAGCAGGTCCTTGCGTAGTGCGAGGTGGATGCTTCGCTCATTCTCGAGCACAAAGTACAGCTGCTCGCTTGTCGCGAGTGCGCGCGAGCAGCGTCGGCATGCGATCCACCACGCAGCGTCTGGCAGCGGTGCGACGGTAGAAGTGTCTGCGCACGCACCCATGCTGCGCTCGTCACGGGTACAAGCAGCGTCGCTGTTCGTCGCGACGGCGTCGGCGCGTTGCACGTCGTCGCCACGAACGCCGCCACTTGTCGATACTGCTGTTCCCGCCATTGCTGTGCTTGCCAGCAGATCGCGATTTGTCAAGCGTTGAAGTGACCTCGTTTTTCTGGTTTGATGTTTGTATGTGAACATATCATCTTGCGTTCAGTATAGATCACAGGTATCTTTGTATTTATATGGAATCGCAGGATTGCACAGACAATTGCTGCAATAATGCGCTGTTCGGTGTCCATGTGCGCCACACTACAGCAGTCACTAAACTGTCAATCAATCGAGGGAAGAGGGAGGAAGTTGGCCACGTTGCTTGCGACTCGCAACAAGCGCACAAGCTCGCGACCACGCAAGCAGCAGCAGCATACTGGTACGCTCGCACGCAGAGACTTGGACTCGCGAAAGAGAAGGCGCGGAAGATAGACAGACGAAGAATGAAGAGCTCGGTGGCAACGATAGCGCTTGCAGCGCTCGCACTGTGCGCAGTTGCGACGTTCGACAGCGCGCATGCGATCTACGAAGACCAGGCTGGTTTGCTGGACTGGAAGACCGAGTACCTCGGTCGCGTGAGTGCTGTCGCGTTCGGCGGCAGTGACAAGCGCAACCACGCGAGTGTCGTGCGCGGCACGTCGCGTGCAGTGTACGTCGCGACTGATGCGCGTTCGCGTGCCGTGGCGCGTCTCGACGCCAAGACCGGCGGCATCAAGTGGCGTCACGTGTTCCACGAAGGTGCGTCGTGCGTGCATTCGAGACTGCGTCATGCGTCTGTAGAGCGTGTGGGAGTGAAAGTAGCGTGCAGCAACGAAATGAATATCGCTAGGAGACAGCGAGCGAGCGACCTGACGTGTCCATGTGGTCCGTGTGTGCAAACAGGCGACAGCATCGACACGATCCAGCTCACGAACTACGGTCTGCTGACCGTGTCGAGGTGCGTCGATGCATCATTTGTCTCTTCCCCTCTCTTCTTCCCTTCTCTGTCGTGCACGCGTGACTGCGTGGTCTCACGACTGTGTCTCGGTGTGCTTGCTGCTACTTCAGTGCTGGCAAGACCGTGCGGCTCTGGGACGCTGCCGACGGCACGCTCGTGTGGGACAACAGCGCGTACGCCGGCAGTGCACGCGGCGCGCTCATTGGCCTCCACGCAATCGGCGACGACCGTGTCGGTGTGCTTTCGACGGCCGGCGCGGCGCTCGTCAACCTCAAGGACGGCAGCGTCGCGTGGCGCAGCGCGTTCGACGCGTCGGCGGCGCTCAACGACCGCGCTGCCGTATCGTCGTCGCAAGTCGCGTCCGACAGCAAGACGCTGTTTGTGCTCGCAGACACCGAGCTGCTCGCTGTCGACGTCGCGAGCGGCGCTGTGACGACCAAGTCGGTCGCGGCTGGATCGGTGCTGCGCAAGACCGAAGCGTCCGGCGTTGTCGTGACAGCGTTCGTGACGCCAGACGCGATTGCAGTCGAGTCGGTCGAGCGTAGTAGCGCGAGCACAACGACACTCGCTACCGACCTCGGCGTCGACGCGTTTGCAGCCGTCGACGCGTCGATCGCAAGCGCGGTCGTCGTGACGCTCGCAACTGGTGCGCGCGCGTACGTGACGATTGACGACTCGCTTGCGCTCACACTCGTGCGCGAAGTCGCAGCCGACGGCGTGCTCGTCGAGTCGCTGACGGAAGACAGCACGCTGTTCCACGTCGCGGCACAACCGGCTGGCGCACACGTCACTTCGGTGTCGATGCTGCCGGACGAGAGCCGTGTGCAGTGGCGCTCGTCGTTTGACGCTCCGGCGTTCGGTAACAACGTCCAGCGCGCGTTCGTCGGCTGTCCGACGCGGCAGAAAGACTCGGGCGTATCGCGGTGCCGCGCGCTGCTCGTGATGCAGGACGACGGCCTCGTGTTTAGCTCGAACGAAGACACGGTCGACACGGCGCCGGCGCTCTGGACGCGCGAAGAGTCGCTTGCAAATGTTCAGAGCGTCCAGTGGGTCACGCCAGCTGAGACCGACATTGAGAAGCAGGCGCTCACGAAGATCCCGTCGTTCACCGACGAGCTCGCGCTCGAAGTGCAGCGTGCGAAGCAGTTTGCGCAGAGCATCCTGACGTTCTCGACTGCACTGTTTGAGCCCAAGGCTGCTGGCTCAAACGAGCCGCGTGCGCGCATCGAGAGCCCGAACGCGCACTTCTTTGGCTTTTCCAAGTACGTCGTCGCGCTGACCGAGAGCGGCAAGCTCTTTGCGATCCGTGCCGAGCTCGCGACTGTCGCGTGGTCGGTCTACGTTGGTCCTGAGTACAAGCTGTACGTGACGCGCGACCACCCCGCGCTTGGGTCCGGTCCGGAGCTGCTCCTCGTCTCGCGCACTGGCCACTTGCTCTGGCTCGACGGCGACACTGGCAAAGCGATCGAGTCGGTGCACGCAACCGACGAACATGACGCAACAACAGCAGCACCGTCGTGGACGGTCGTGCTGCCGAAGCGCGCGCACCACATGGACGACGACGATGCGAGTGCGCGCCGGTCGGTCGCGCTCGTCGACGCTGCGACGCTCGCCGTGACGCTGTTTCCGCGCGAGACGGCCGAGTTTGCGCACCCCGAGCTGCGTCAGTTCTACTTTTACCGCTACGACGCGACAGCTGCTGTGCTCCGTGGCTACGCAGTCGAGAACGACGCAGTCGATGGCGACGTGAAACCAACGTACCGCGCGCGCGAGGTCTGGTCGGTCGTGCTGCCGCGCGGCCACGAACTCGTGTCGCTCGCGAGCCAGAAGGAGCACACGGTCGTGGACTCGTCCGTGACGATCACGGGCGACGACTCGCTGCTACTCAAGTACCTGAACCCGAACCTCGTCGGCGTCGCGACGATTGGACGCGAACGCGTCGGCGGCGATGCAGTCGACGTTTCGGTGCTCCACGTGACTCTGCTCGACTCGGTCGTCGGCCGCGTGATCCACCGCAACCGGCACCACCACGCCACTGGCCCCGTGCGCATGACCCAGGTGCGTTGCATTGCGCTGTTTGACATGTGTGTGCCTGTTTGTTGAGTGCGTATTGTGTGTGCATGCGTGTTTGATCGGATTCGCAATACGTGTTTGATAGGATGTTCTATGTGTGTTTGTTTGCAGTGCTGTTTTATGCTGGATGTGTACGTTGCGCTGTTTTAGATCCGTTTTGTATACGTTTGCGTGATGAAACATATGCACATATATTCAGTCGCGTCTGCAAACGAACATATGGCGTGCGCATGTGTGCATGTTGATCGAACGTTTATTTCTGAAACGTATGATACCTATAACATATAACGTGTGCTGACACCGAACACCCGTTTCTATATATTGTGGGTGCTGCCTCAATGCACACACGCTATATACAGAGCGAGAACTGGCTCGTGTACTCGTTCTGGAACGCCAAGGACAAGCGCACCGAGATGGTGTCAATGGCGCTCTACGACGGCGCAGTTGGTGCGAACAACCTGAACCCGTGGAAGCGGCCGACGTGGAGCGAGTCGCGGTCGTCGTTCGACCCGCGCGCGCCGTTCGTGCTGCAGAAGAGCTTCATCTTCCCGACGAAGATCGAGTCGCTCGGCGTGACGGTCACGTCGCGTGGCATCACGCCGCAGTTTGTGCTCGTGGGCATGGGCACGGGCCAGATCTTCAAGCTCGCACGCAACTTCATTGACCCGCGTCAGCCCGAGAAGCCGCCAACGGTCGAGGAACAAACGTGCGTTGTATACGCTGCGTGTGTGTTTGTATATGTTGCGCTGTTGTGTGGTTGTTGCTTTCTGTATATGTCTGTCAGCTCTGAAACGGTTTGTGCTGACACGACGTTTCGCCTCTTGTACCGATCGATCGATCGACAGCGAGGGCCTGATGCAGTACTCGCCGCTCGTGTCGGTCTACAACCGTCCGCACTCGATGATCTCGTACAACCAGACGGTCGCAAACATCAAGTCGATCTCCACGGCGCCAGCCGAGCTTGAGTCGACGACGCTCGTGTTTGCGCACGGTCTCGACCACTTTTACGTGCGCCTCGCACCTGCGAACGCGTTCGACGTGCTGCCGTCCGACTTCAACTACGAGATGCTCATCCTGCTCTGCCTCGGCTTTGTCGCCGCGACCGTGCTCTCGCGCGGCCTCGCGCGGCGCAAGGCGCTGAACGAGGCGTGGAAGTAGAGCGGCAGCCACCTCTCAAGCAGCTAGCGAGGGCGAGCGAGCGCGAGAGGCGGACGTGAGTGTGACTTGCGAGTCGGAGCGTCGAGTCGATTCGCGCGCTTTGCATCAGGAGACCAGTGAAGCATCTGCGTCATACGTTGTGAGCTAGCGAGCGTGTGGCTGGAAGAGGTCGCGGCTGTACATAGTCACGAAGATAAATGCCAGTAACACGCAGTGCTGTAGATGCGTCGGTCTGTGAGTCTATATGTCAGTATGTGAATGGGCGACGTCGAGTCGACGACTGCGAGTGAGTGCGACGCACACACATGGCAGTTGCGAGACCGACTGCGTGGACTCTATCGAATCCGTTGTTGTTACGTCTTGGCATCCTCGTCGCTGTCGCTGTCGGCAGTAGCGTCTGCGGCTGCTGTTGTCGGCAGGTCAGCGAGTCGCAGTCGCACGTAGTAGACGCACACAAAATCACTGTAGCCGCTCTCTATGACTATCTCTACGACCTCGGCGTCGCCGACACCTGCGACATCGATGCGGTGCGTGCTTTGCTTGTCGCTGTCGGCTGCTGGGATCTCAAGCTCGGTCGCAGTCGGTGCAAGCGGCGCATGTGGGTCGCCGCCGCCAAGCGAGATGCTCGTTCGATAGCCACGCGACGACCGGATCTTGAGCTTCTTGACGTGGCGGCACGTGATCTCGACCGCTGCGATCGGCATTGGCTCGCGCAATACGAGGCGCAGGAACTGCGGGAACATGCCGCTCGACAGCCAGAACGTGCACTGGTCGTTCACCGTCACACTCGACGCTGGGTATTGCTCGTTGAACGAACTGCTCGTGACTTCAGCAATGAGCGACGGCGCGTTCTCGTGTCGGTACGCATCGAGGTTCTGGAACGACGTCGACGTCAGGTGCACCTCTTTGTCCTATGCGAGAGTAGCGCAATGGTGTACGCGAGTGTGTGTGTGTGCGTGTGTCCACGAGCCACATACAGTCGACGCCGACTGTCAGCACATACACTACAAGTACGTCGCCAGTCCTTCGCTCTCTCATGCTACATGCACACACACACACGCACCTCGGTCAGCGCGCTGAGCAACGTGCGCGGCTTGGCGCTCGTAGGTCGAAAGCTCTTTCGGCGCTGGCTCGCCATATCGCTGCTGAGCGGAGCGTTGGCATTCGCTTCCACTGCTTGGACGCTTGCGAGCTCGAGCTCGCGTAGCTGCTCTTCGAGTGTCGCACGTCGGTCTGGATCACTCGTTGTGGACACCAAGCGCTTGATCTCCTGAATCTACTCGTTGTAAGTTGCGCAGCGACATAGCAAGAGACGGTGGCGTCACCGATAGCGTC
>JAASGP010000534.1:0-16812 GCA_023334275.1 Globisporangium carolinianum | reverse complement strand
GTGAGTGCTGGCGAGTGAGAGCTGAGGCGCGAGGGAGGAGATGGAGCTGCGCGCTGATGTCGCGCTGGTTGATTGCGGCGGCTGCGAGAGCACCGCCGTGTTGTCTGCGCGATTTAGACGAGATTGATTGCCGTCCAATCCGCACACTGGACTGGTCTGGAGCGTGTTCATGTCCAGCTGCTCGCACTAGCACTTGCGCGATGCGCTCTCGACTAAACGCTGGTCGCAATCGCCAGTCGTGCAAGCAGCCGCGATGGCATTGACTGAGTGCGAGCGTTCGTGCGAGCGTAAGACGTGTCGTGGTGGCGGTGCCGACGATCTGCCTGTGCGTACACGTGTACGTGCTGCTGCGATCCTCAGGATGCAGATCGAGCGCCTGACACTAGGAGCTCCGTGCGCTCAGACTCGCCCAGCAGTCCGCAACCGACCTACGATACAGTCACTTTCATTCACCTCACAACCGCACAGACAGACATGGAACTGAGTGGGCGACAGGAGGCACAGCGCAAGTAGACAACGTCGTTTCGTATGTATTTCGCAAAATGGTGATGATACGCGTGCTGGCGCGTCGTGGTAGACAGACAGATAGACACAGACATACAGACAGACTCGGTGGTGGACGCTCGAGCGACTGGTAAATAGGAAGGATGACGACCACACGCGCTACAGGCGGAGCGCAAACGCGTTGCTCCACGTGCCGGGAGCAGCCATCGACGTCGGGTCGAAGTAGAGCGCGCCAGAGTCCAACTCGCTCCGCGGCGCGATGCCACTGAGCGACGAGTACAGCGTGTCGACCCAGTCGAGCTCCATGGGCTCCAACAACCGACTTGTGTGGACGTCGCTGCGACTGTCAAACGACTGTGGGAACGACAGCGCGGGGCTGTACACCTCGGTCGGCGACGCAAAGCTGTAGAGCGTGTCGCTGCTACCAACTGGGAGCTTGATGGTCATGTCCGACTGCAGCTGCAGCGCCTCCGTTGCTTTGACGCGCTTGGAGCGGCGCTTCGTTGCGGTCAAGCTGCCAGCCATTGCGGCCTTGATGTGGCTCGGCACCGACTTCTTGCGGTTGATGCGCCACGCCAGACTCGGCTGGTCACGTACAAAGTGCGGGTTCGAGAACGTACACACAACGGCCTTTGACTTGGTCCACTTGCGAAAGTTAAAGTAGTTGAGCTGCCGCTGGAAGCTCGTGTACTTGGCGTGCTTGAAGTACTTGGGCAGGACGACCAAACTCATCATTGCAATGTCGAGGATCTCAAACGCCTTGCCGTCGGGTGTCCAGCGCAAGATCGCGTCGCTCTCGGTCTCGAGGATCGCGCGGAGGTTCTTGAGGAATGGCGCGACTTCGCGCGCTTTCGCAGTTCCAGGCGACGACACGTCGAGACTCGATACGTCGTGGATCATTCTGTGTGTGTGAGTGTGAGTGTGAGTGTGTGTGAATGGACGTGTGCGGATCGAAGCAAGTTGCGGAGTGGCGCTTCATGGTGCAGCAGTTGATGGCAGCCGATCGCAGCAGCAGGACGACGGTAGCAACATGGCCGCTCTCGAGCCAATAGGCAGCGACGTGCTCGAGAGCGACAAGAGACAAGGGCGGCGGCACTTGCGTGAGTGTGTGCAAGAGAGCTCTTCGCGACTGCTGCGCGGGAAGCACGCACGTCGGTCTCACTGGCCCCTTTCAGTCAGGACCTCTCGACGCACTGTTCTGCTTCGCTTATCTTCCGCTTCGACTCGCAGCTCCTAATTCCGCGTGAGCGAGAGCCACGCAGTCCTAAGATGCGCACATATGTGTCTAACTCCGTGGCTACACGTCACTGTTCCACACCGAGCCGCAACGTACAGTAGATGCATGCGCGCGCGCTTTCGCTTGCTCGCTCGTATCGTCGCGCTTGACTTCGTTCATTCGCCTTCGCGCGATCTGCCTCTTTGTGTGTTGCTGCTGTTGTCGCGTGTTTGCCAAAACGCATGGTGAGCCGTATGCTGCATCACGTGAGCGCTCGCACGACATGCAGCAACGATGGCGTGTTGGCTGCATCCAATACAGCCGAGCCGTGATCAATCATGGCTCTTGTGGCTTACGTCGTGATTTCTGTTTTCGACCAGGATCAGCCGAATTGCATGTGTGTGTGCGTGTTGCGTCCGTCCACACGGCGCGGCGATGAGCTCTTGTCAAACACTCGCTCGATCGCACACACATGCTGATTGTTGTGAGGGACTGGAAGCACCTGCTGCTGCCAGCTGTCTGTGTGCGGACGTTTGCCATCTCTCTACGGTACTGCTTCTCGCTGCTAGCGATTGCGTGAAAAGCTCTGCTGTCTGGTTTAGCAGCGCTCTGACGCTCCCATGAGCGGCTCCACGTTCCCACGTCCAAGCTAGTTTGCGCATGACGGACCAGATGGCCGACACCAGACGCTCGATCACGACGCACTTCTCAGCAGCAGTAAGCAAATCGAGACTCGTGCGAGCCGTTGGGTTTGGGTGGAGCACTTGTCTGGTCCTCCAAGCGAGCGACCTCTTGCAGCACATGCGCACGCGGCGCGAGAGACGTGGAGAGGAGTGAATCTCGCGTGCGCATGCGTTGCGACCTCGCTCATTCAGGCTTGTGATGACATTACGACCTCTCGCACACACAAGCAGCGTTCGGCTTTCGTCGTCCCGAAACGCGGTGCTGAGTAGCGCGCGAGTGTGGTGAGGACCGTGAAGCCTGGCTTGGCGTGCTCTCTTGTCGGCTCTGGCCATTGCGAACCCGTTCGAGTCAGTCCAAACGAGAGCTCAGCGAGAACCAAACCCGTTCATCTACATGCTCGAGCTCTGTTGAGGCGGCTTCAGAACATTTGCACTCGGATCACAGTCGCGCAACCTCTCGATCTGTGTTGCGAGCCCTCGAGTGAGTCGCTGCTGCTGCTGCTGGCTGTTGGTACTGGACTCCTCACACACATTTGCAATCGCCCGATGTGCGGATCCCTCATCCAACTCTGTCGATCACACAAACGCGGCGCCTCGGTTGCCTGCAACTGCAGCCAATACAAGACGCCACGAGGTCTTCCCAACACGTCGTTTCCTGCATGCGATCTCCACAACGCCACGAGCCCAATTCGATCGGTTGCGGCGCGCGCTTACGGCACATGCGAAGGTGCGCCATCAAGCGCTCGCCGCACATAGTGCTGCGCTTGCTTACTCAC
The DNA here is from genome assembly GCA_023334275.1 of Globisporangium carolinianum. NCBI lineage: Eukaryota > Oomycota > Peronosporomycetes > Pythiales > Pythiaceae > Globisporangium > Globisporangium carolinianum. Next base: position 13,633 of record JAASGP010000534.1, on the reverse strand, counting down.
TCACGCCGTCGCTGTGCGTGTTGGCTCACTCGAACGAGGCAGACACACACAAGCGAGTGCATGCTGCAGCAGTGCACTTATGGGTTGGCGATCTTGGCAGCACATGAGCGAGTGCTGCTGTCGCTGGCTCTGAGCACTTGCGTGTGTTGCCGACGCTGCAATAGGATCTTGCCGCCTACGACATTGATCGAGGTGAAGACGAGGTCGACCAAGACGCCCAGCCTCGCACTTGTGAGTGTGTCGGTATACTGAACGGACGTGAAATTCTTGTTCACAGTTTGAGCTGTGTCAGTACCATTTGTTCGTTTGTTTGTTGCATTCTTACGCTCATCAAGTGAATCGGTGGACGGGTATCGACAGTGTTTTCGATTCCTCACCAGCAGCGCCACAGCATCAGGTGCACGCAGCGGGTTGTGCTCAGATGATCTCGCTGCAATCTCGCTGCTGTCGCCGAGATTTGTACAACCAAGCACGAAACGACGATGAGTAAACGATCAGCGTGCGATGCGTGTGAAATGCCAAGCACGTGTACGTCGTGCAGCATGCCACTGCAGTCTCGATGAGATAGAGTCCACACTGACAGACACAGAACGATGCGGTTCTTCAGCGCGACACGTAGCATTCGCGCAGTGCTTGAACTCGCACGATGTGAATCGGTTACTGATGTCGATCCGCTGACACATGGTCGACTCCAAGTCACGAGTACGTGCACGTCGCTGATGCGCGATCGCGCATGCTGTCAAGCGTTTCGAGTCATCTTGTCCGACGCACCGAGCTGTCACGATGTATCACATGCTCGACCTCCACCTCAGCAAGTCGAGCCGATCGATGCTGGTACGAACGCCTTGGTTGTCAAACGAGCATGCAAGTGTTCCTATCCACCACATGGACTGAAATCGATCCGTGATTGGTTGAATATTCAGACTATTTCGGCTTGCATCGATGTCGTATTGGTTGAAAATGGACTCACATCCGTTTTGGTCAGAAAGAGCGAGTGCGTGGCACAATCAACAAACTGATTGACAAAAGGCTGCACCGACCAACCTGCCGTCTCACTGCGCTGCTGCTGTTGCTGCTGCTGCATCCGCACACCTCGGCACCGTCTCCGTTCACATCGTCGCCATGGCCTCGCGCATCGCACAGGCAGCGAGCGTGCTGCTGGCGCTTGGCGCAGCGATAGATGTCCCCATCATACACGCGCTACCGCTTGCCGCACACGCTGCAGTGCGTTGTATTGGCGGCAGCAGCAATGGCAGTGACGACGCATCTGCAGCAGACAATAGTGCGACACAGCTGTGGCCACGCGCAAACGTGCTCTCGTCACGCTGCAACGACGTCTGCGGCGCTGCGTTTCTGTGTGTCTACCGGTCCGACCCGATCGCTGGATGTGCAGTTGCGCCGCTCGCCAGCAGCTCATCGACATCACCAACAACAACTCGCTGTGTGAACGGCGCAACGTGTGCATACGAGTGCATCCCGATCGACCCGAGCGCGTCGCACTGGTCCATCACTTGGCACGACGACGGACGCGTGGCTGTAGCGACGCAGACCGACATGTCGCGCACCGCGTTCGTCCGCGCGCCAGTCGAGCGCATCGACGACCTTGCGCTGCCGGCGCACGTCATCGCCTTGTACGTGCGCGTCGCCTACGCTCGCACACTGACTGTTTGAGGGCGATGGCAGCACATGCGACTCACACTGCGCTCGTATCACGTCACGCGGTCGTGCTGCAGGTCGCTCAGTGGTCCTGCACATAAGCTCCCAATCGCAGCCGAGTCGTCGCTGCTGACGTCGTTCGCGCAGCTAACGACACTGTACGTAGCGTCTGCATCCACCATCATGACTGCAGCGTGTACAGCAAGTCCTAACGTGTACGACCGACTTACACCCGTATGTCTATGTGTGTGTGCGGATGCGCCAGCGCGCTGCACCGAGTGATGCTCGACGACTGGGACGCGCTGCCGCCACTACCAGCGCTCACGACACTGTGCGTGCCGCCTACACTATCTGTGCATCCGTCTGTCTGACGCGGCACTCACATGAGCTGCTGCTGCTGCTGTGTCGATGACGACAGATCACTGCAGAACTGCGCACTCGACACTGTCCCGACAGCGCTCGCACATGCTCACGCGCTCCAGTCTCTCGATCTGTCGGCGAATGCGCTCCAGTCGCTCGACAGCCTCTCGTCATATGCTGCCCTCGAGTCACTGTGCGTAGTGCTGCATGCTCACTCGAGGACGACGCTGTTGCTACTGTCACTCACAGTGCATGTGCTGCGTATTGCTTCGACTAGCGACCTCCGCGACAACGCGTTCACAGCGATCCCGACGCTCGTGTGGGACCTCCCAGCGCTCGTCGACTTGTACGTGTGCCATCAGTCAGTCAGTCAATGAGACAATGGGACTGCGTTGGATGGACCTGTCGCCTGCGACTGACGCACTCCACGCCTTTGCGCTTGCAGTACGTTCACGGGGAACCCCGTGGCGCCGCCGCAGCGACTCGACGCGCGCGCCGTCGCGTGGCTGAACGCGAACCGCAGCGTCGCCATCGATACATCAGCACTCGATGCTACGAGCTGCCGATCGCCCGTGCCGCTCACAAGTGCAGACTGCGCTGTGTGTCTCGCTCCGACTGCGACTGATGACGCGTCGATGGTGTCAGCACCGCACAGCAGCAGCGTCACCGTCGGCGTCGTTCACGCGACAGCGTATGCGAGCAGCAGCAGCGCCGGCAGCGACACGTTCGTCACGGGTCCAGCCAAGACGCGGACCGCGCAGCAAGACGCAGCGAACCGCCACGCGATGGTGCTCACAGCGTTGATCGGCGCTGCTGCAGCCGTTGCGATCGCTCTTGGGCTTGTGATCGCGTACCGACGCGGCAGCGACAACGCGCGAGCAGAGGTGTCAGACCCGACCGTCAAGTCGTCTAAACACACAGACAGCGCAGACGCACGCGGCAACAGAGGCGTCGATGTCGTCACGAGTTGTCCACAGGTCGCGTCGACTGACAACGTGCGCGAGCTGGTGGCACGCCGTAGTAACAGCCACAGCAGAAGCAAAACGAGTGGCTCGCCTGCATGCAGCGCGACGTCGGTGATCGTGCACTCGCTGGCCGGTTCAATACCGATCTTGTCGGCGCCAGTAGGCAGCAACGCAAGCAGCAGTGGTAGCGTCTCGCTGCTCGCTCGATCGCCATATGACGGTAGCGGCGAGTGGTTGTAGCGAGTTGCAGTACGATCAATATGCAGGTGACCAACATGTCAACATATGTAGCCATGTTGTGAGTATTCGTCTCTGATTGGCTGAAAAGGGTGCAAATATTCGGCCGTATAGCTTTTGCGCGGCCGTATAGCAGTGCCGCACAGAGTACGTCTGTGGTTCAACTCGCTGCGCCACACAAGCCGACGAGACCTGCACGTGCGAGCGAGCGAGGCGCAAGTGCAGGACGCGCAGATCGGCCGACCGTCTGCGTGCGCACTCACCCTCTCCTCGTCCCCTCGAGCCGCTCTGTTGCGTCGCGCTCGAGTGTCGCCACCTCACGCCCACGATGTTCCGCTCGATCCAGTTCGAGTCGGACCGCGGCCTCGGCAAGGTCGCTGTCGCAGCGTTTGGCTTGGGCTTTGCCATGGCGCTGCACGTTGCGCTGCTCGCATACACGTTCTTTGGGCCGCTGTCAACAAACGCAACGGCAGTCGACAGCGACAGCATGCTCTCGATCGCGCACTGGGAGTGCGTCGCGCTCTGGAGCCTCTACTCGATCGCACTCTGCTTCTTCCACGTCGCCGAGTTCATGGTCACGGCGTCGTTTCGCCCCACGATCGTGAGCTACGAGTGTACGTATCTACGTATCTGTTTGTCTATCGTTATGTCTATAGTAGCCATTAGCTCACTGCTTGTATGGACGTACCCGCTCGTGACGCCATACATCCCATACGTCTCTACAGCGTTCCTGCTGAACCACAGTCGCGAGTACCACATTGCGCTCATTGGCAGCACAGTCGAGTTCTGGCTCGAATTCTTCTTGGCGCCCGGCTGGAAGCTCCACACTAGTGTCCTCGCAGCTGGTCTCGCGCTTGTTGCTATTGGTCAAGCGCTCCGGATCGCCGCGATGGCGACGGCCGCCAGCAACTTTTCGCACCGCATCGAGTACCAGAAGCGCCAGGAGCACGTGCTCGTGACGCACGGCGTGTACCGCTTTGTGCGCCACCCGTCGTACATGGGCTGGTTCCTCTGGACCGTCGGGAGTCAAGTGTTGCTGGGCAATCCGATCTGCGGCGTCGGCTACACGATCGTGTCGTGGGGCTTCTTTCGGGATCGCATCCCGTACGTTGTGGCTGTACATATGGATATGCACGTATATAGAGCTATTGGACTGATCGTATATGCATGTATGCTGGCGCCTGCGCAGGTACGAAGAGCACTTGCTGCTTGGCTTCTTCCCAGACGAGTACCCGCCGTACAAGGCGCGCACGATCAGTGGGATCCCATTTGTGTGATGTGCGCAAAAGTAGCTCTCAATAGTGCGCTCTCCGCTGCTGCATGCGGTTGTTTGGACCTCTTCATTTACATACATACACCTGCTGATCCACTGCAGTGTGGCGATCTTCGTATTCGCATCTGCTGTCGTGTATCTGCTCTTGCTACTGTCTCCTATCGCCGCTTCTTCTTCTTCTTCTTCTTCGCGTCGCTTGCAGCTTCCGACACTGCTGCGTCAGCGTGTACTGGAACTGCAGGCGGCGGCTCGAGCGCTGCTTGGACTGCAGTCGTATTCATTCATTCATGCACACTCGTACTTAATACCACTCGCTCACAGACTACACCAGCAGCTACAGGCGATACAAACACGCACCGTAGGCATAGTCGACGCTGCTGTACACGCTGCGTGCGCTCCAGTGCGTGCGCATCCGCGCAATGCGCGCAGCGTCGTGGTACTCGACGTCTGCGACAAGCAGTCGCTTGCGCCGCAGCTCGCGCTCGGACATTGCGAGCACGTTCTCCATCCACTCGAGCTGTTCGTGCAGCAACTCGGTGCTACTGCTGCTACTGACGTCGTCAGGTGCGACACAATCGAGCAGCTCAATGTACGCAGCGACAAAGCTCCGCATGCGACGCAGCACGTCGGGGAACTCCTTGACAATGTCGCGCAGGAACGCCATGCTCTTCTCGAGTGCGCCAAAGTGCTTTTGCAGCAGCAGCGCCTGTGAGTCGACGCAGAACGCGAGCACGCCCATGTTGTTATTGCTGCTGCTGCTGCTGGCGTCTGCTACCGTGAGCAGTGGGAGCCGCTGCGCAACGTTTGCGAGCGACGAGAGCACTTGCTCGCCCTCGTTCTCGAGTCGACGACAGCGCGCCAGCTACCATGTGTGTGAGAGTGTCAGTCGACATGCACTACGGATACGGACAGCGACAGCAGTAGCAGTAGCAGCGGACACGTGAGCACACGCACCTCGGCGACAAAGAGCTTGTGCTCCTTGAGGCACTTCCTGAGCGCCATGGCGCTACCAATCGCCGTTTTGACACGCAAAACGTAGTCAACAGGACAAGTCGATACACGCTTTCGCTATCTACACATAGTAAATGTATGCAAACGCGCGAAACACAAGTCGCGCCGTCATGAATCGATTGCAATCCACACAATCACATTCGCACACGACATGAGCGACTCGCAGAACTGGGCCGCGTTCGACGACGAGCAGCCGTCTGCGCGCAGCAAGCGGCGTGCAGCAGCAGCCAAGCGCGCACAAGAGTCGCAGGATGCAGCAGCGGGAGCGACAGAAGCGCAGACCGAGGGCGTGCTCGACAACCTGCGGTCGCTCAACCCGATAGCGTTCCGCAACCGCCTCATGTTTGGCGGCCTCGTCGGCTTTTGCACCGGCGCGACGTTTGGCGGCAGTACGTCCTGCGTCCTGCATCTGTGCTGCTGTATGTAAGCTCACTCGCGGCTGTTTGTGTGTCTTCTCGTGCAGTCGATGCTGCGAAGCTGTATCACCGCCAGCACGGCAAAGTCGCGCTCGCAGCACTGAGCCCCATTGCACGCAGCGCAGCAGTCTCGGGCGGCAGCTTTGCAGGGTGTGTATGGCCTTGTGTATGGTCGTGTGTCTTGCATATACAGCTAGCTACTGAACGCGATGTGATATGCATGTACTACAGGTTCTTCCTCGCGTACCAGGGCGTGAAGACGCTCATGGAGGTGCAGCGTGGCGAAGAAGACCTCGTGAACGTCGGCGTTGCGACGGTCGCAGCCGGCCTGCCGTTCATTGGCTCGACGATCATGCGGCAGAACATGCCGTACGCGCTCATGCTCATTGCGCTCGACCACTTCCACGAAGAGATCAATGCGCATCGCAAGTAGTGAGACCGTAGCGCATGTGCTTGTGCGTAGACAGCAATATACGACCACACATTGTAGCAACGGATGGATGCGGTGTAGTGGTCCCTATATGAGCATGTGACAGCAGCTGAAGCAGCACGAGTGCGAGGAAGGCGCTTGTGGTTGCGAGAAGATCGTGCGGAGCTCCATGCCAACAGGCAGCTTCGATGAGCTCCAGAACTCGCCGAAATGCGCGATCATTTTGGTTTCGGTTGCATGACACCAGTGTGTCATGTAAACGGTTTCTGTGTTGCATACCCTCTCAAACTCGACGGCCATTGCGACGTGATAGTATACGATTTGACCTGTCTACTGACATTACCTGCTTGCTATCGCACCCTCTCTGTTTTGCATGTCACGTTGAACCAAATGCGCTCGATCACGACGTCTCTCATTCCCGAATCCGCCGCGAAGAGCTCCATCGTCAACCACCTCACACTCGATCGCATCTACCACTAGCATGTCTCCGTCGACTGCCATCTCTGCGTACGGCCCTGCGGGCTTTCGCGAGTGCGTCGGCGACTACCGCAACGAGAGCGACCTCGAAGTCCCATCGCAGCCGCTGTACCAGTTCCAGCACTCGCTGCCGCGACTGCCGGTGCCGAAGCTCGAAGAGACCGTTGCGCTGTACCTCGAGACGATCAAACCGCTGACGACGGCTGCCGAGTTTGCAACGTCGCAGCGCCTCGCCCAGGCGTTCCTACAGCAGGGCAGTCTCGGCCGCGAGCTCCATGCGCGCCTCGTGCAACGCGCCGCCGACCGTCAGGACACGAGCTACCTCGCCGAGTGGTGGAACACGTGGGGCTACCTCCACGTGCGCGACCCGGTCGTGTTCAACGTGAGCTATTTCTTTCACTTTAGCGACAGCGCACACGCCGCACAGCGCACGAACGTCGGCCGCGCCGCTGCGCTGCTGCGCGCAACGATGTTGTTCCGCCAGCAGGTCGTCAGTGGGACGTTAGCGCCGGAGCAGCTTGGCGCGAAGCAGACGCCGCTGTGTGCGACTGCGTACAAGTACATGTTCAACGCGTGTCGCATCCCGCATCGCAACGCCGACACGTACCGCATCTACGACCCCGCAGCGCACAACCACGTCGTTGTGATGCGGCACAACAAGTTCTTTGCGTTTGATTTGCTGGATAGAGCGACGCACGAGCCGCTGAGCTTTGCGGCGTTGAGGCTTCAGCTGCAGCGTGTGCTGGACGCGGCCGGCGCCAAGGAGTCGGCGATCGGCGCGTTGACGTCGAACGACCGCGACGCGTGGGCCGACGCGCGCGACGAGCTGCTGCGGACTGGCAATGAAGCGGCGCTCCGAGCGATCGAGTCGGCGGTCGTCATAGTGAACTTGGATGACGCGGCGCCCGTGACGCGCACGGAAGTCGCAGCGGCGCTCTGGCACGGCGACGGCCGCAACCGGTTCTACGACAAGTGCATCCAGCTCGCCGTCTTTGAGAACGGCAAAGCCGGTCTGCTGGGCGAGCACTCGATGCTCGACGGCATGCCAATGGCGCGCTACGCAGACTTTGTCGTCGGCCGCCTCGCACGCAGCCAGATCGACATGGGCAGTAGTGCTCACAGTGCGAAGACTGACGCTTCTCTACCAGCACCGAAGCAGCTGACGTTCCAGTTCAGCCGCAAGACGCTCCAAGCGATTGCGCAGGCCGAAACGGTCTTTGACGCGACGGTCGCGGCCCACGACCTGCACGTCCAGACGTTCTGCGGCTACGGCGCGAATGCGATCAAGCGCGTGTTTCGCTGCAGCCCCGACGCGTTTGCGCAAGTCGCGATCCAACTCGCGTACAAGAAGCTGTTTGCGATCAACGCAGCGACGTACGAAGCTTCGCAGACGCGGCTGTTTCTCCACGGCCGAACGGAGACGACGCGGAGCTGCTCGACTGCGTCAGCAGCGTTCACAGACGCGATGGTCGACACGAGCGACAATGCACCGAGCCGTGAAGACAAGCAGAAGCTGCTGCTCGCAGCAACGAACCAGCACGTCAAGTACATGCGGCGCGCAGCGGCAGGTCTCGGCGTCGACCGGCACTTGCTCGGGCTGCGCATGCTGCTACAACCCGACGAGCGCGACGCTTTTCTGGACGACCCGGCGATGACCAAGTCGCGCTACTGGCTCATTTCGACGAGCCACCTCACGAACGAGCGCTTTGACGGCTGGGGCTGGGGCGAAGTTGTCCCCGAAGGTCTCGGCATTGCCTACAGCATCAAGGACGCAACGATGCAGTTCAACATTGCGTGTCGCAAGCACGACAACGGCGAAAGCCACTGGGCTGCGCGCATGGGCCACCTGCTCGAAGAGAGCCTTGTTGAGATGCAGCAGCTCTTTGTTGCGACCGACGCAGTTGCGACGCCTGCCAAGCTCTGAGTGTATGCGTCGCCTAATACTACAGACCGGGCCAGTTGGGTGCGTGCTCGTTGCGCTCGAGCTCGACGCGCTCGGTCTTGAACAGCTCAATGAACTGGTGTTGTTGGCAATGCACGTTGATTGTCAGTTGCAACGTTTGTCATGTCGGTATACGTTGTGCACCATGCTCTTATACGTTGCAAACACTGCACCTGCTGGTCCATCATGCGAGGCTTTGGTGCGGAGAAGCGAATGTACTCGTCAAAGATCGAGCTGAACGCCCACTTTTGCACTTTGCGCAACGAGCCAACGAGGCATCCCGTGCGATGCTGTGTGCGCATGAACATGTTCATATGTTCATATGTACATACAACAAGGCGTGAGCATACGACTGATACGTGTTTGTTAACCAAACACGTCAGCAACAACAACATCAGCCCGCACCTTCCCCTTGTTGCAGTGTATCAGCATCGGATGGTTGCGCTTGTCGAGCACGGCCTTGAGCGCTGCGACGATACCGTCCTCTGGGATATCGACAAACGGCTCCTGCGTGCGTGTTTATACGTATGTACATCAGCATACGATACACTTCCGCACACGCTCACGCATGCACATGACACGCATCACACACACGCGCCTTGTTGCCTGGCACGCCAAACTGCAGCAGCTTGATGTTGTGCATGCGGTTGAACTCGCTGTTTGCGAGCGGATAGTCCTCGAGCACGAGCGTGAGGATCGAGCGCAGTCCGAGGCACTTCTTCAGGAACGCAAAGTTCTTCTTCTTTGGGAACCCGCCTGCGACGTGTATGCACATGTGTGCACGTATGTGCATGCGCATGTGAGAGTGCATGTGTGAGTGCACTGCAGCAGCAGTAGCTGCAAAGCGATTGACACACACACACAAGCATGCAAACGACACGCACTGCGGTAGAGCCCTTTTTCGATCATCGCAAAGTTCTCGGGCGGAATGAGCTCCTCGTACTCGGCATCGTCGTCGTCGTCCTTGCCACGCACTGCATCGAGACTCGCAGTGAGCGACGACGACGCAGACGCGTGCGCTGCTGCAGCAGTACTCGCGGTGCTGGCAGCAAGCGCGATCGTCGTGTGCTGCTCGCCGCTTGGCATTGCAGTCATGATCGCCGCAGTTCGTCGATGTGAGCAAAACAAGAGCACAACAAAGGTGCAACAGTCGGCATACAATGCGCATACATTATGCAGCACAATTGTGCTCATCGTTTTCACAAGACTACAAATTTGCACAAAAATGTACATTTGCACTCATACGTATAACGTACACAACTGACGACGTCTTGCAATTTGCTTATAATCGCTCATTGTCATGCAATTACATTGTGTAGCACTTACATCCAATACATCATCGCAATAAATGGTGGACTGGTTCATATTTCACGCTCAACCAATTCGACTCTCCCATCTCGACAAAACAGAGCAATGGATTGATCGCTCTACTATTCACTACGTCTACCGTCCAGTTGTTCAGCTGATATCGATGTCGTCCGCGTCTAACGTGCCGACTGTAGTATTCGCTCGCAGACTCCATCGAGCATTTCGACGACGAAGTCCAGCTCGATCCGATCACATCTCGACGAGGTTCCACACAATGTCGTTCGTAACGCTTGGCGTCAATCGAGGCATCTCGCCTGCCTCGATCCTGTCCAGCAGCCTGCGCTCGTCCACTTCGCCCGCGCTTCCCCACGGCGGACCCTGCGTGATCGCCTCGAGCATGCACATGCCGAGCGAGTAGACATCGGAGGCAAACGACAGTGCTTGACCGTCAGCGCGCAAGCACTCTGGCGCAGTCCACTGCAACGCACTCGGCTGCCGAGGTGACGCAGGCGGTGCGTTCGCGCGCACAGCATGCACGTCAGCGTTTGCGGCGACTACAACAATATCGTAACTCCATCTGTGCATGACAGTCTAGAGTTGCATCGCCGTTCACTATCGTTACTAGTATGCTGAACGACAGCGTCGGTTTCACTTCTCGCTCTGGAGGGCAGTCCGTTCGTTCAGACCCATTCACACATCTGCTCGCCCCGCACAGCGCTCAGGGCAACGCGCTAACGTCACGAGACTCGAGGTACCAGAGCGCGTGAGACGCCATGACGCCGCTCACAAAGGCCAAGCTGCGACTGCTTGCTAGCATCACGATGGTGACCGTCATGTCGGCCTTTGACGTGCGCGACCTCGTGTACAAGCTCACGTGGCTCGGACCGTACGACAGCTACAAGTTCTCCGCCACAGGTGACAACGTCATCGACGCACAGCCGCTCAAGCTCGCAGTGAATCTCACGACGTCCGGCCAGGCAATGGACCGACCGAACGGCTGGAGCTCGCTGCTCGAAAAGTGCGCTCGGATATACCCGTCTGGAAATGTCTTTCGCGTCGCGCTCGCAGAGAACTGCACCGTGGGCTCGAGCGCACAGCCATTCACGGTTCTGCAGCTCGTACTTGCGAGCGCGATTCGTGTCGACTCGGTGGCGTGGTCCTGCTGTCGTTTGTTGTCCGTGAACCGCCAGCCGAGCGTGTGCAACGAGCAGATCGCGCGCGCTTTCCAGAGTCGCTACTACTTTGAGGCGATGACGCCACCGGCGAGCTGGGTTGCACAGCCCGGGAGCAAAGAGGAAAGCGAGCTGCTCGAGCTGCTTGACGTCATTGGCTCGAGCTACTCGATCGGCAGCGTCACGTGCGTCGAAGGGTTCGAGTACACGGGTCCGGGTCGCTACAGTTCGACGATCGTCGGCTGCGGCTCGCCAAACCACTTTCGCAGCGCGTTCGCGGGCTTCCATGCGACCAAGTTGCGCGAGTTCATGCACGACAAGACGTACCTCACGCTGTTCGACCTCAACATCATGGGCTTCCACTACTTCATCCGGCAGAACGACATTAGCGACTTCACAGTGCAAGTCTCATCGAGCGGCGTCATCAACGTCGTCTACACGACGATCGTCAACTTCTCGACGTACGGCCAGCTGTACACGCTGCAGATCATAAACGACGTCTTTCTCCTGTTCGCGAACGTGCTGAGCGCGCTCCAGGTCGGCTTCTCGCTCGTAGCGCCGGCGTTCCGGTCCAAGAGCCCACACGGCATCGACAACTTCCTGCGCGAGGGCCACGCGTCGTTCCTCGAGTGCACACTATATCGCAGTCCCGTGGTCATTGCAATGATCGTAACCTCACAGCTGCTGTCGTGGTTGCTCGTGATTCCAAACTCGGTCATCTGGAACTGGGGCACGAGCTTCACCGGCAAGGTCCAGGCGTACCTCACGACGCTGCGGCTCTGGACGCTCATTCTCATTGTCGTGAACGCCGGATGGGACTTCTTTGCGTTCCTGCACGAAGCGCTCGCGTACCGCATCGCCAAGTACACGTTCCTCCTGCCGGCCGAGATCATCGTCGTTGGTGCTGCGGTCTCGTACTTGAACCGCGACCAGATCTTTGGCATCGAGTTCCAGATCAACGACATTCAGCGCCAGCGCAACCTCGACGCGACGTCGTTCGTCGACTACGCCGGCGCAAGCAACTCGTACAGCCCGGAGCTCGACCACATGCTGAACACGCCAACGAACCTGCTGTGGATCATCTACCTCCCGCTCTTCTCGATCTTGCTCTACAGCCTCACGGCCGTCGTCGCGTACGCGGTGCTCAAGTACTGCTTCTTCTACTGGACACCGTTCGGAAACCGACGCCATCGCAACTACCTCGTCACGGCGCAAGTTGACTCGGGAGGTCGTGCTGTCGAGCCAGTGAATGACGGAGGCACTGACGCGGCATCGAGCAGCTCGCTTCACGCAGATCCGAATGCGCGCTCTCTCGGTACGTTCGTGCACTTTGGCGAGAAGTACCGGTCGTTCGTACCCGAGAGCTCGAGTACTGCAGCAGGCGCGGCGCGTCGACGCAACGAGTACGCGCGGCTGCCGCTCGAGCACTTGCTCAACACGCCGATCCGTGCGCGTAGTCTCGCGCGATCGACGTTGCTGCTCGACCACGTCGTGAACCACGAGCGATTCGTGTCGGCGCAGCTGTACCTCGAGTTTGGTGTGTTCTTTGTCGATGGTCGCATGAAGCCGCGCTGGGGGTTCCTTAGTCCAGTGCCACCCGTGATCCAGGTCGACAACACAGTCATCTCGGACATGATCCAGCCACTGACGCCAGATGAGCTACTCAAGCGACTCCGATCAGCGGCGAAGACCAAGTAGGTCGACGTTTGAACTGCGACATATGGGACAGACACACAGAGCTCGCTCGAGTGGATCACACTAGAGAGAACGTGAACAAGTCAGGATGTGGTGTCACTTTGTTACGGCTAGATAAGCTGATGATGTCTATGCTGGCAGTGTCAGCACTGTCAGTCGAGCTACGAGAGTACGTTCGTGTTCAGACTCGTGAGCTCAGCGAGCGTGAATGTGGCGGGGTACACGAGTCGCGCGCGCTGCTCGACGGTGCTGCCCTTCACCTCGTACATGTAGACGTTCGTGATGCGATGTCGGAGCATCTTCATGACGAGGATCGTCCAGAGATTGTCGACGTGGACGAGATACTTTTGGTCCACGATCACAAAACCGCTACTGTAGATGCCGTCCGGTGTCGCGAACTTCATGCCTTTGATGAACAAGCAGTTGTCGTACTCGGCGAGCACACCGAAGCGGTTCGCGAGCTGCGCGCCAGTCGCGATCTCAAAGATCGTGAGCACACTCAGACGCTGCTGCATGCTCGCTTCGTCCTCGGACATCGCAGTTGTGTTGCTCGCTTTGTGAATGCGCAGTGGGTCGGGGTAGTAGCGTCGATACACTTTCTTCACAAGTATATAGAGCACAACGAACGCGAGCATGCCAACGATCGGCGCGAGCGATGCGACCACGACGTCGCTCGGCACGGATTCGATGT
>JAASGP010000533.1:0-16873 GCA_023334275.1 Globisporangium carolinianum | reverse complement strand
GCTCGCAGCCACCACTGCAACAAAGGCAACAACGACGCCGATAGCAACACCAATGGTGCTGCAGTACCTCGAGCGCAAGAGAGAGTACCCTGGTGCGTTTGTATCTATATGTGTGCGTATATGATGACTTGGTGTGGGCTGTTGATTCGCACTGCTACGGCGTTACTGGACAGTGTGCTCACGCATGGTCGCGTGGCTGCTGTAGACTGCATGCTGCTGTTCCAAGTCGGCGACTTTTACGAGTTCTTTGGCGACGACGCACGGCGTGCGTCCCACGTATGTACTGCTCTCTCTTGCTGCTGGCTTGCATGTAGCTGCACGGCATTCGCACACGCGTGTGTTGCGACGTTAGTGCATCGCCGCTCGCCGCTCGTATTCACTGCTCGTCGGTGCCTCGTTGTCGATCCATATTGCGCTGTGTTGTGATCGTGACGCATCGGTAGCTGCTCAACTTGGCGCTCACGAGAAAGTCCAAGCAAGCAAACGAGCTCGAAGAGATGTGCGGCTTCCCACTCGCATCGCTCGACACCTACGTCGAGAAGCTCGTACGTGCTGTCTCGCTGATGAATGACTGGCTGTTTGACTATGGTCGCGTGGCTGGCTGAACTGCCTTTGCAGTCTGAGTGTGCCTAACGTAGGACTTGCCATACGCATATGCACCACACCGTTGTTACGACTTGTTGCTACTGCTGCTGCTGCTGCTGTTGGCTGGCAGGTGATGCACCACGGCGTAAAAGTCGCCGTGTGCAACCAGGTCGAGAGCGCGACGAGTGCGAAACAGCGCGGCGGCTACAAAGCGCTCGTCGATCGGCAGGTCGTGCGCATCGTCACGCCCGGGTCGCTCGTTGACGACACGATGCTGACGCCGGACGAGAACAACTACCTCGCGGCACTGAGCTACGACAGTGCGAGCGACCGCTGGGGCCTCGCGTGGGCCGACGTGTCGACCGGCGAGTTTGTCGCGACGACGGCGACGAGCGACAAGCTCGCGAGCGCGCTCCTGCGGTGCTCGCCGAAGGAGATCCTCTTGCCTGTTGCAGCAGCTGCGAGAAGCAGCGCTGAGCGGTCGGAGCAACCTGACAGTAGCAGTAGCGAGTCAGCAGATGCATTGCCAGACGCTATCAAGGAGCTGCTCGACGCTGCGATCCCACACAGCTGCATGCGCACGTACCGCCCAGCCGAGAGCTTTAGCATGGCGACGACGACGACGACACGCGCGACGGTCGACACTGAAGCGCTTGCAGCGCTCGGACAGACAGAGCGTGCGGCAGCAAACGCCGTGCTCGACTACATTGACTTTACGCAGCAGCGCGCGACGCCGTCACTCGTGCGCGCGCCGCTGCGTCTCGAGTCGTCGGACCACATGATCATCGATGCGAGCGCGTGGAAAGCGCTCGAGCTCGCCAAGGTGCGATTGGCTGACTCTTGACAGCGCTGTGTGTCAGACGGAGCCAAGGGATACCGACAGTGACATGGACTGGACGGACCCTGTTCAGATACGGCGGTCAGTAGCGACTGATGTGGACGTATGTGTGTGACTCTCTACTCGGATGTGGCCATGCGTGTGCGTTCACATAGTCGCTCAGCGGCTCGAAAAGCGCGAGTCTACTCCACGCGATTGACGCGACGATCACACCTGGCGGCTCGCGATTGCTCGCAGTACGTTGATGATCGCACGTCGTCGTTGCTGTCGCTGTGCTTCGTCGTCGTTGTGACTTGCTGAGTGTCAGCGATTGACACCTCCCCACTCTCTCGCCTACTACTAGTCGCAACTAGCGTCGCCGCTGATGAACGTGGCGCACCTCGAGCGGCGCCTCGACGCCGTCGCGTACTTGCACGCACACGCGCCACTGCTCCGTCAAGTGCGCAAGCAGCTCGCCGACGTCTTTGACATGGAGCGCAGCCTCCAGCGGCTCGCGATCAACGCCGCGACGCCCAAGGATCTCAAGAACGTCGCGTCGACGGTCGACGAGGCCACGCGGCTCGTCGATTTGCTCGAGACACACGATGCGAATCAGCGCAAGCGCCTCGGTATGTCGCTCCCCGACATGCCCTCGCTGCTGCGCGCGTGCTGTAGCAGTCTGCACCCGACCAACAGCGGTAGTAGCGACACGCGCACCGACATGGCGGACACGGCAGCAGCGATCCACGCAGCGCTCACGGACGACTTTGCAGCGCTCAACTCGCGCTCGGCGTTCGTACGTGCCGGGTACTTGCGCGAGCTCGACCGCTGGCGCAGCGTGCTGCACCACGAGCCGCAGGCCGCACACCGCCAGGCACTGCAGCTCAAGTACCGCGAACTGCTCGGCTCGACGCGGCTGCGCGTCGTGCACCAGATCGAGCGCGGCTACGTAATCGACATCCCACACGACGAGCACCGCAAGTTACTGAGTGACGCACGCAGCAGCGCGGTGCTCGCCGACATGGCGCTCATCCAGTCGCTCAAGCACTCGGCGCGGTACAGGAGCGACGAGCTCCGCGCGCTCAACCGCGAGCTCGTCGAGGCCGCGCACGAGGTCGAGCAGCTCGAGCGCGCGATCTTTGACGATCTGCGCGACCGTGTACTCGCTACTGCGGACGTCTTGCACGCAATGGCGCGCGCAGTCGCACAGCTCGACGTCGTCTGCTCGCACGCGCAGGTCGCGCTGGACCGCAACTTTACGCGTCCGCTGCTCGACGCGAGTCGCGAGCTGCACATTGCTGACGGCCGCCACGCAGTCGTCGAGGCCGCGCACCTGCGAGGCAAGAACTCGCGGGCGATGCGCGCGTTCGTGCCCAACAGTCTGCACCTCGTGCCAGCATCGCCAAAGTCGGTCCCGACACTGCTCGACACTGACGATAGTGACTCGGAGTCGACTAACGACGCGCACGTTGGCTCGTGCTGGCTGCTCACGGGACCAAACATGGGCGGCAAGAGCACGTTCCTGCGGCAGAACGCGCACCTCGTCGTGCTCGCGCAGATCGGCGCGTTCGTGCCGGCGCGGTTCGCGCGCATCGGCGTCGTCGACAAGCTCTTTTGCCGCGTTGGGTCGGCTGACGACCTCGCAGGCGACCGGAGCACGTTCATGGTCGAGATGCAGGAGACGGCTGCGATCCTCGCACACGCGACGTCGCGGTCGCTCGTGCTCATGGACGAAGTCGGCCGCGGCACGGCCGTGAACGACGGCATTGCGATCGCGGGCGCCGTGCTCGAAGCGCTCTGTGCCAAGCAAGTGCGCACGCTGTTTGCGACGCACTTTACGGCGCTGAGCGACCTCGTTGCACCGGCGTGTCGCGACGAGATGCAGCTGTACCGCATGGAGGTACTCGAGCGCCGAGCAGCAGGCGGTAGTAGCGGTGGTCGTGGTGGCACTACTAGCGACAACAATTGTGCAGTGGCGCCTCCACAGCTCGTGTTCTCGCATCGCGTCGTGCAGGGTCTCGCGCAGCAGTCGTACGGCATCAACACTGCAGCGCTTGCAGGCTGTCCGTCGTCGGTCATTGAACGCGCGACGGAGCTGCTTGAGGCGATCGCAGTGCCAAAGCGCGACCGTGAAGGCGACGACAAGTAAAGAGGAGCCGCAATGGCCATTTGTATACGTAATGGCCGCTGACGAATTGTTACACTTGTCAGCTTGCTCGACTGCTCACGACACAACCTACTCGCCTTGTACAACTGAGTGTCTGCTTCATCTACGCATTCCCTCAGTGAGCGAGCCTCCCCACTTACGTGTGCTGCTTGTCGCTGCGGCGCTTGGACGACGCGGTCTCGGGTCGCTTCGAGCTGCTGCTGCTGCTAGTCGAACTCTTGGCGCTCGCCGACGTCTTCTTTGCAGTCTTGGGCCGCGCACTCGATGCGCTACTGCCAGAACTACTACCTGCTCCAAGCCGTCGCTGGGTGCGATGCGCGGCCGGCGCGTACCCGTCGCCGTCGTCGTCGTCCGAGACGTACACGAAGAACGGGTTGCGCGCAAGCTCCATCGCTTCGGCGCGTGCGATCTCGTCGTCGTCAACGTCGTCGTCATCGACGCCACGATACGCGTCGTCGAGACTTGTTGGCGCAACGCTCTTGCGGCGGCTCTTGCTCGCATCCGATGATGACGTCTCGGGCCGCTTTCGGCTGCTCGCCGACGGTGGCCGCAAGCGCGGTCGCAGCGTGTTGCCGGCGAGCTCGAGATGGTCGAGCGTAAAGCCGTCGTCGTCGTCGCTCCAGCGCATGCGGCGCTCGAGCATTGCGACCGCGTCGGGTGGCACAAAGTACTCGAGCACGCGCGCCTTGAGCTTGAGCTGCGCCGTGAGCTGCCGGATCGTGTCGAGCAGGTCCTCGCGCTCGCGGCCGTGCGCCTTCTCCATGTGTCGAATGTCGGCGAGCACTTCCTTCACTTTGACATACACTTTCTTGAGCTTGCGCGCCTTGGCGTCGGCCTCCTCCTGGAGCGACTGGTACTGCTCCTCGCGCATGAGATTCGCCTCTTCGTGCGCCGCGAGGCTCCGCGCGAGCGCGAGCTCCTGCCGCTTGCGCTCCTCGAGCTCGAGCTTCGTGCGTCGCAGCTCGTCCTCCTGCGTCGCGGCTTTCGTCGCCATCTCGCCACCCACGAGTACCTGCGCCTGCAGTGCCGCGAGTTGGGCCGCAAGTGCGCGCTGCTGCGCCTCGAGCGCCTCGGCCTGTTCGTGCTCGCGCGCGAGCTCGAGCTCGACCGCGCGCTTCGTGTGCTCGGCGCGCGCCTTGTCCTGCGCTGCGCGCGCAATGTCCTGCTGTGCGGTCGCGAGCAGCTCCTGCGTCTCGCGCTGCGCCTGTGCGCGCGCCTCGGCCTCGCTCACGCCCTTCTCGACGACGACGCGCTCGACGATCTTCTCGACCTCGACGATCTCGCGCGGACCTGGAGTACTGCCAGTGCTACCACTACTAGTACCAGCAACACTAGCAGTACTAACACTCTGCTGGTCGAGCGCAAGCAGCTTGGCTTTGAGCGCTTCGATCTCGTCCTGGAACTCGCGGATCATCGCGTCTTTCGGGTCTTCGTTGATCTTTGGTTTGTTCTTGATGTTCTTTGCACGGCTCGCGTACCGGAGCGTCGTGAGCGTCTCGTCGTAGTTGTAGTCGGCCGGTCCGACGTTTGCAATCATGACAGTCTTGGTGTTGCCGCCCAAGCTGTCCATGAGCAGCCGCGTGAGCTTCGAGTCGCGATACGGAATGTGCTTGGACTTGCCATCGACGAGCGCCGAGATGACGTTTCCGAGCGCCGAGAGCGACAGGTTGATCTTGTTCGCTTCCTGCAAGCGGTCGCCCGTGGCGCCAGTCTTGGATTGCCGCTCGCTACCGGCAAGGTCGACGAGGTTGAGCTTCCCGACGCACACGTGGTCCTTGCCGTCGACGCCGCTGCCAGTCAAACTCTCGACGACGATCGTAAAGAGCGAGTGCGAGCGCGACGACGTCTGGTTCATGAGCGTCGCGCCGACGCTCCGGTTCTTCTTGCCCGTTTGCATCACGTGGTCGATCTCCGCGGCGTCCTTCACGACCTGCGCCGTGAGGTTCTTGACGTACACGCCCGAGTCGGCGTGCTCCTTGAGGTCGAGACTCGCTTTCGGGTCCTTCGAGAGCAAGTCCCGAATCTCTTCGTTGTAGATCTCGAGGTACGACGCGCGCACGAGGATGCGCTTGTTCGTCGAGATCGCGACTTTGTCAAAGATGTGCTTGAACGAGTTTGGGATGATCCCTGGCTGGTCGCCGTAGCCCTCCATGGTGTGCGACTTGCCAGCGCCAGTCTAGGTGATTGAGCGACACAATAGTGAGTGGCAACGTATGATGATGATGATGGATGGAATGGGCGTGAACATGCACAGCCAGCAAGCTGTGCGCGTCGATCGCCATACATGCACGCAGATACATCGACAGGGACAGACTGCAGCGCCGCACCTGGCCGTACGCAAAGATCGTGCCGTTGTAGCCCTCCATGACGGCCTCGACGATCGCAGTCGCTGCTGCGTCGTAGACTTGCTGCTGCGTCGAGTCGCAGCCGAACGCAGCATCGAACGTGAACGACTTGGCCGGCTCAGACGCTGCTGCCGCTGGGTTCACGATCGACACCTCAGCGCGGTCAAAGTTGGCGGTCGCGACGATCTGCCGCCCATCTTGTTTCTCCTTATTGCTGCTCGGCCGGATGCGCACCATCACGCGGACGCACTCGTCGTTCTTTGACGCCTTGGTCGCCATCGCTACGTGTGTGGTTGGTTGTCTGTGTTTGGGCTCGAGGAGTCCGGTTGTGTAGGAGTGGACGAAGAGAGGGCTCGTAGACACGAGTGACTCGTATACGCACGAGTGAGCGAGTGACGACAACGAAGACCAAGCACACGATGGCAAGTGGTAGCAACTGCGCGTGTGCGTGCTTTCAGGTCTTGCATTGGCCAGACAGAAACAAGCCTCGAAACGTCGCGTCGGTTATTAGTTGCCTTGTTTGAAGTAGGAGTATAGCGATCACATGATTGGTCGAATGTACGAAACGCTCAAGATCACGGTCGGAAAAGATCATACTTTGTTACATATCAGATGAACACGATTGAAAACCTAAGTAACGAGAGCATGAAATGTGGTACAAACAAATATACAAATCGAATATTATTCGTCGGAATTAGTTCATTACAGGTCATGAATTATTGCGACGTTGTTCATGCATTGTTTGCACCTTTTATCGCACTATCGTAATATCATCAACGTGACTTACATTATCCTAGATAATCTGTTGGCGATATTATTATACCCGTTATCCCACATGAACCATATATTGCTAACATCTCGTCACGGCCTTTTCTCAATGCTAGACTTCACAGATGAAACTACGTAACAAATAGGAGTCAACAAGAGTAACCGAAACAGTCTCGTCCATCTCGAACACAGGACAGGCGCGTTCTCGCGGACAGCGCGACAGATTGAGCGAAGCCACAAAGCAGACGTCGCACGAATGAAGAGCAGAAACATCTCTCCCAGTTGATAAGTCCGCTGTTCGAATTGCACGCGATGACAATCTCACGCCACGCGCGGTTGCTCTAACTAGACGTCAAAGTTGGATCGTCGGCGTAAATAATCGTTCTTTTCGGATGAGATGCAGTCTTTCATGGCGGCAATTACTTGTGGATAGTCCGGTTCGTGTAACCAGGCAGATCGTCAGTCGTCGTCCTATAAAGAACTCCTGTTGATTGCAGTTTTCACCGCATGTCTGTGAGATTGCATAATGCGCGAGACTATGATTTACATGTGATTTACCCATGGACACAGTCATCCCAGAGTACGAATTGATATCATGGCGTCATCTTGCATGACTTTGGCAAACGATGTCCGAATCAAGAGAATATAATAACATTCATCGTAAAAACATCGTGGAGTATGCGTTGCCATCAAAAACCTGTAATATTGCGACACCAGAGTTGCTCAATAAGTCTCAATGCATTCGAGTCTTTCACGTGACGGAAATATAAATGTATTATACATCTATGTCCATACGTAGATGTTGTTTATTATGCCAATGCAGTCAAGCTCCATGTCAACAAATAAAAGTATAAGAATGCTAAATTGAGATTATCTTGCATTGTAGTGCGCCCGCGGACAACGAACGTAATGGACGGGAACCGTTTCGTAGCAAGCGGTGCCATTTACAGGCCGCCCGCTTAGCGGACCGCATAACCAAGGCGTCCGCGTAGCGGTCGACAATTATACGGGATCGTCAGTAACCTAACAGAACTCTCTGTCCGCCTAGCGGGCACGACGACCTTGTGTTACAAATCGATTAGCTGATGAAGGGTATTCAGTATTTGTCATACATCAAATAGATAGTTATTTTCATGATGCGCAATGCAAAGCAAATAATATGTATCTAATAATGAAGACACGTGGGTCACACCACTGCCTCTTTTCGGTTTGACTCTTGTCATGACGCTTTTGACAGCACTTTCCAAGCAGCATCTGCCGCCATCTTGACCTCACACGTCCACATCCACGCCCGCAACTATGTTCCAGCCACTGCGCTCTTCCACGTTCTCGAGTGCGACCAGAGCTGTCTGCATCGGCAGTGGCCGCTTCGCGGTGCGTGTGCATGCACGCGAATGTGGTGTACTTGCTGCTGCCAACGACGCCAGATGTGCTTACGATACCGTCTTCTCTTGTGTTCGCTCGCTCTCCATCTCATGGCACACATACACTACGCGACTGATGTACTAGCGCGCGACGCTCGTGCCGACGCTCATTGCAGTCGGTAGCAACGTTGTGGTCGCACAGGCACGCGGTCGCGACTTTGTCGATGCGTGCACGCGCTCGAACGGCGCGTACGAGGTCGACATCTACACTGCCGACGGCACGACGCAGACCGAGATCGTGCACGTCGAAGGTGCGTGCGTATGTGAATGTGTCTGCGCGCGTTAGGTGGTAACGAACTGAATCAACCGTCATGTGTGTCTGTGTGTATGTGTAGCGGTTGGATCGCTCGGCGTCCCCGAGGGCCGTGCGGCATTCATGGAGCTGCCGGCGAAACTCCCGGCACTCCGGTACATTGGGTTTGCCGTCACGGACTCGGGCATCGTGAAGGACAGCCCGACGATCATCGACCTCGCCGAGTTCCTCTTCCGCTGCTTCCAGGCGATCCCAGGTGTGTGCCACTGACAGCACTCGTGACACCTCGATGCGAGCGAGACTGGCGGGACGCACCATCGCTCAGGCTGGAGCAGCTCAGTTGTGTGTGGCAGCTAACGAGTGTCCATCATTCTCCAGACAACACGCTCTCGATCCTCAACACGGACAACGTCCCGAACAACGGCGACGCGATCAAGCGGTGCGTCTCGACAGCCTCTATCTGCGTCTTCGTGCTGACATGGCCGCTCACTGACGCTTGCGATGTGCAGGTTTGTGTTCGAGGCGTCGTGGCCCGGCAAGCCCGCTGACGCAACGGCGTTCGAGCGCTACTTGGTCGACAACGTGCACTTTCACAACACGATGGTCGACCGCTTGACGAACCACCGCGCAGGCGAGCCGCTCGTGCCGCTGACCGAGCCGCGGCCGCGCAAGACGCTCGTATTCGAGGACCTGCGGGGCGTGCTCGACGTTGCAGCGTTTACGGCGCAGCCAGGCGTGCACGTGCGCGCGACGAGCGCAGAGCTCGATGACGACCGGATGCTCAAGCTCTGCGTCGCAAACGCTGTGAGCACGGCGATGATCCACCTCGGCGCAGTGAGTCGCGTGAACCATACGGTGCGGTGCTTTCAGCACCCGCTCATCCGGCCGTACCTCGACACGCTGTATGCGACCGAGATCGTGCCGTCGGTCACGGCGCGCGGTGTCTCGCGCGACGCTGTGCAGCAGACGTACGACGAGTGGATGGCGCGGTTCGAGCACGGCCACGTTGGGCTCGACACGTTCTGGGTCGGCCTCAACGCGATGTTCAAGTACGACGTGCGGCTCTTTGCGTCGATTCGGTCGAGCATCGCGCGCGACGCAGCGTACCGTCCGAGCCAACTCCTCGTGTTTTCGATGGCCGCGATGCTGCGGTACCTCACGCCGTTCACGCTCGAGACCGGCAAGACGACGCCGGTGGGCGAGCCCGTGTTTGTCGGTGCGATGGACCCAGCGCCTGCGATCCCGTCGATCGTGGGGTCCGAGAAGACGGTCTGGGTCTATGGCGACGGCATGACGGCGAACGTCATCACGGGCGAGTACGAGTTCAGCGACGACGCTGGCGGCAAAGTTGCGCAGTTGTTGGCCCGCGCAAAGAGCGCAGCGCTCGCTGCGAGCGACGACTCGACGGCGCAAGAACTCAACGCTGCAGTCACTGGTGTGCTCGCGATGTTCCGCGGCTTTGACCCCGAGCAGCCGGCGTACAAGCAGTTTGCGCGCGACGTTGCGGCGATGTATGCGCGCATGTTGAAAGCGAAAGCGAGCGGCGGCTCGTCGATCGACGTGCTTGCAGAGGTGCTTGCAGCAGTCTCGTCCATGTAAGTGGACGACGACGAGACTCTGAACCATCTCGTGAGCGCGAAGACAGATAGATAGATGGGTGATCGTTTTGATTGGCATCGTTTCAGCAAGAAACCATTCGTCATTTTGCCGCTTGTTTGTCTCTCGTTTGCATATTTGGTTTTGGACGATCTGCGATAATGGAGCCGATCCAAGCCTCACAACAACAGTAGCAATGCTCCGCGAAGTCGGCTTCTGGTGCCAGCTCGACGGCGCCGACGCGTCGTCTGAGCGGCCAGACCCACGAGCGCTTGTGGACACTGCGTGGCTCGCTGCTGCTGCTCCTGCGTTCGTGCAGCGGCTGCAGTGGTACCTCACACGCGGCGCGTTTGTCGAGAGCCACGAGCTCGCGTACAGCCACTGTCGGTTCGCAAACTGCGTCGCCGCACAGCGTGAGCCAAAGGTCATGGGCGCGTGTACGCTCACGGACGGCGCGTTCTGCTGGCCAGAAGGGTACTGGCACTACGTGCAGCGTCACGGCGTGAAGCCGCCACCAGCGTTCCTGCAGCACATGGACGCAAACGCTGCGCGACTGCAACGCCTCGCTGCCGAGCACCCGCAGCGCCTGCTGCTCTGGGACGACTGCGAACAGCGCGCTGCGCCGATGCCGCGCGCCATGCAGGAGTGGATCACAACATACACGACGATCCAGATCCAGACCGCAGACACAGACGCAAGCGAGTGAGTGGAAAGGACAGCGCTAGTGTATCTATCGAGCAAGCAATGTACTGATCTAACAGGTCAACCAGCTCGACGCGAGCGTTGGTTCTAGCTGCTGGCTGCTCTTCGTTGCTGGTTGCTGGCTGTATACATATGCATGATGGGCTACCCTGTCACTGCTGCACGCTCTAGCTCTTCCACGTCGTGCTCTTGGACGTCGACATCTCGAACGGGAAGATCGGCGTGCGCGGCGTGACCGAGAGTCCGCGGCACGTCGCGACCGTGATCTTGCCTTCGCGGAGCGTCTGCTCGACTGCTGCCGTGCCGTCGAGGTCAACAGCTGTGACTGCGAGCCAGCCAAAGCCCGGGAGCTCGAGCTCGACGACCGTCGTGCGCTTCGGCTTGGATGCAAACTTGGACTTGGTCGTCACGTCGGTCGAGATGTAGTCCTTGAGGTAGACGTTCTGCGTTGGCACGAGCGGGCCAGCAAAACTGAGTGCGTCGAGTCCACGCGGCGGCGACAGCAGCCCGCCTGCGTGCTTCACGTACGTCTCTTCTGCGTCTGTTGAGCGAGCAGATACAGAGCGTCACGCTGCGTAAGCACTCGCAACCTCTCACAACCAACGAATTCGACAGCGCCAGCGAACGTACTCGCAGTTTTCGTGAGGTGGCCCGGCAGCACGCCGTACCACGTGAGCAGCAGCACGTTCTTGCTGTTGTGGCCGCCCATGCTCTCGTAGTCAAAGCGAGCGAGCGCACCGAGGAAAAGACTCCGACCTGGTTCAATGCGGAACGTCGTCGCCTGTGTGGATCACCACCGTAGGTGTACATGCATGCAAATAGTGAGCACACGCCATCTACGCGTACGTATACACTCAATGACACACACACACACACACACACATCAACGCACCGGCAGCTGCTTGGTCGGAAAGACGTTCTTGAGCTTCGCTGCGCTGTCGAGCGCGAGCACTTCGACGAGCTTCTGGCGCTTCGTGTCGGTAATGAGTCCGGGCGTGTCGAGGATGTTGAACAGCTCGTTGTTCGACACGACCGGGAGGTACTGGACGGCGAGCGTCGTGCCCGGCAGCGGCGACGTCGTCATCTCGCGGTCCTCGAGCTCGGCTTCTTCGAGCATCTCAGGGTCGTCGCCGTCTTCGAGGTATACGTCGGACGACGTTGTCGATGCTGCTGACGCTACTGTCTTGGCGTGGTCAGCAAGCACGTCGTCGTCCATGTTGAGCAGTGCGAGCGATTCGTCGTCTGCGAGGTCGGTCATCGTGACTTCCGGGAGCTTCATGTACTTGCGGTGGTTGTGCTGCCACTTGCGGTCGACGAGGAACTTCATGAACGCGTTCAGGAACGTGCTCTTGCCGACGTTCGCCGCGCCGACAACGCACAAGTCGCGGCCTTTGCGGTGCTTCTTCACGTCTTCGATGATCTCTTTCATGCCAATGCCCTTCATCGCACTAATGAGGTACACGGCGACGATGTTCTCAATGCCTGCGTCTCTGTCGTACAATGTGAGCGAAGTGGCAGCAAGGGATAGTGTGAGCCAACCGTAGACGTCCATAGACATCCGTAGACATCCATAGACATCCATAGACGTCCGTAGACACTCGTATACAGCCACACAACAACACTAGCAAAAGCACGCACTTGGCTTCGTTCCGGATGCGGCGCATGAGGCGGCGGATGCCCGACTTCTCAGGCATCAAGTCGCCTTTGTTCACAACGAGCATCACAGGCTTGTTGCCAAAGATGTGGCGCGCTT
Organism: Globisporangium carolinianum; assembly: GCA_023334275.1. Taxonomy (NCBI): domain Eukaryota; phylum Oomycota; class Peronosporomycetes; order Pythiales; family Pythiaceae; genus Globisporangium; species Globisporangium carolinianum. The sequence goes on along the minus strand of JAASGP010000533.1, from coordinate 4,463 downwards.
TCGGCAGCAGACTGCCCGAGATGTCGAGGATGTCGACGAGCTGGATCATGAGCATGTCTTTCGCGCGCAGTGCCATGACGCGCTTCTCGTACTCGTGGTACGGCATCTTCGTGTCCGAGATCTTGCCGTACTGCGTCATCTGGAAGCACCGCTCGCATCGGAGCTTCGTGAGGTCCTTGATGTGCGTGATGTTGTGCAGCAGCTGCTTCGGAAAGTAGCCGACGCGCGCGGCGTCGTCGTACTGCAGCTCAATGCCGCAGCCACTGCACGACCACTGCTCCATGATCTCGAGGTGGCTCAGCACGCGCTCGATCTCGAGCGGCGTCGACTTGGTCACGTGCGGCATTGACGCCGACGCGCGCTTCTTGTACGGCGTCGAGCAGCAGCTCGCCGACGTGTGCAGCGCTGCGTGGTGCGCGCATGCAGCAGTAGCAAGCGGCGATGCTGTGCGTGCAATGTATGCATCAGCAGTCCAGTGCGCCGAGCCAGCAACAGCAGACGCAAGCTGCTTCGCCGGTACGCGGCGCTCGGTCGCTGCAAGCGTCTGCAGCGTGTGGCGGCTCCAACGCAGCAGCATCCTTAGGTCGTCTTGGTGGTGATGGCTCGATCGAGTCGCAATGTGGCTGCTGCTGGTTGATTGGCTGGTTGGAACTCGTGTGTTGCGCTAGCGCAACATAACAAATGTGTGACGCGCGACTGTTCTGCAACATTAGCAGCATTTGCCATTTGGGATCAGCTGTCATGGCAGACCGCTTGCATCAGGAGCTGCTCGCTGTGCCGGCGCTTTCGCAGCTCGTACGTACGTGTGCGTCACTCTCACTGCCGTTTGTAGCACGCGCAGATCCAGTGCATGCACTCACACATGCATCTAACGCTCTGTCGTCGTCGATGATCGCGTGTTGCGAGCAGACGCAGTCGCAACTCCGCGAGCTGCCATGGCGGACAAAGGAGCAGGTGCTCATCGCGCTGTTCCAAGAGGTACTAGTTGCGCACCAGCCATCTGCATGACAGGTGCACTGTACGCCGTCTACAGCCCATAACATCGATGCACATGCAGTCGCTCACTGGCGGTATGTGTGCATGCACACGCAGCACGCGTCGTCTGTCGATGCAGCCGACGCGCTCAAGACCTGCGCGCGCGACCGCAAGCTCGAGCGGCGCGTCGAAAAGAGCGAGAGCGCGTACGTCAAGCACTCGCTTACTCACTTGTCAGCAATGCCACAACGTCATTGCCAGCTGCTCACTCTGACTGCTCGCTCGCTTGTGTGTGTCTGACCTGCGTCTTGCCGTCAGCGACCGCGAGGCGATCCGGAAACGCGAGGACGCGTTTCGCTCCGACTTCATGCAGATTGCTGCGACAGAGCTCGCGGTACGTCACTGGTGCTGCACATCACTTGCTGTGCCCACACGCCATCCGCTCATACGGATACAAACTTACATATGCACTCTCCCCATCAGCGCCTCGGTGCGCCAGCGATGGTGACGTGGCAAAAGCTCGTGTTTGACAAGGACTGCGTCGCGCAGGCGTTCCGACTGCTCCTTACGCGCATCAAGTCGTCACAGCGCGCGCTCGCAGCAGCAGCGAAGCAGCAGCAACACGCAAGCGACGCACCCGAAGACGACGACGGCAACGACGACCGTGACGTCGCGACACGACAGTCGTCACAGCCATCACATCCAGTGCGTCCACGCGTCCACTTTCACACCAAGCTCCGTGCGACGGTGCGCACGTCGTCGTCACCAACACCGTCATCTCAAGCGGATCTCGACGCGCGCAGCAACAGCTGGGACTTTGACCTCTCGACCAGCGCTGCGGACTGCGCTCTCCGAAGCAGCAGCAGCAGCAGCAACAACAACAACAACAACAGTCGCGCTGAGATAGCCACCACTAACGACTGCATCACGATTAACAGTGACCGCGCCGAGCTGCTGCCGAGTCTTGTCGCAGGCGCTCGCATCGAGCGGCGTGCGAGCGCTGCGAAGCACCACGCGAGCAGCGCGACACGACAGCTGCAGACTCTACAGAGCGAGAACACAGCGCTTGCAGCCGAGAACAAGCGGCTGCAGGACGACATCGCACACCTCGAAGCGCTGAACGCATCGCTGCAGAATGACCTCGTCCGCCCAACTGCTGCGACCGATCTCGACGCGCGTCGCATGCAGCTCGTACAGGCGCAGAACGTACAGCTTCAGCGCCAGCTCGAGCTGCAGCAGAACGCAGTCGCCGACATGCAGCAAGTCACAGCGAATCTGCTGGTTGCGCTGCATCGATGGCGCAGCGTCATTGACACTGGCGTCCAAGAAGCAGCAGCTGCTGGCGCCGACGCGAGCGCGCGCACCGCGAGCGGCAAGAGCGCCAAGTGGATGCTCGCAGCACCGGACGCACTCATGGCCGAACTGACGCGGGTCGAAGCGCAGATCCACAGCGCAAGTGCGGCTGCGAGCCACGCAGCCGAGGCCAAGCTGCGCGTGCGCAGTGCATCAAGCGCGTTTCTGCGGTGCGCGACAACGAGCGTCCGAGCCAGTGACGTCGTTCGTAGCGACAGTGTTAGTGGTATCGGCTCGCACTTGCGGCTCGACCGCGTGAAGGTGCTCGAGCGCAAGCTCGCGCGTCTGTGCGTGACGCTTGATGCGTTTGCTGCCGACGCGCTTGAGAGCAATGGACCGCGGATGCAGATCGATGCTGTTGGTCGGAGCAGCAGTTGTGGGCTGCCGACTGCACCGGCGCTCGCAGACGCTGCGCGCGCATTGCTGCTTGAAGTCGGTGCACTCGGCGCTGTCGTATCGACAGGATCGGTAGCTGACGCTGCGATCAACAGCGACGCTGCAGGCGACGACGCGCAGCAGCTTACAGTCACGCCAACGCACGTGCTCCGAGCGCTCGCTGCATCGTCAACGTCGAATACCAGCAACAAAGAGCGCGACCGGACGCTCAAGCCGATGCTGCAGCAGCTGCAGACACAATACACTGCAATGGCGAACGACGTGCATGCATGTCGTCGCGAGACGCAGTACTGGCGCACTGCATGGCGCACGCAAGAGGAGATCGTGAGCTCACTCACACGGCGCGTCGCGCGACTCGGCGCAACCAAGATGCAGTGGTGCGACGCGAACGTCAGCGCGCCACTCGCGCAGCTCGTGCACGTGTTCACGTCGTTCGAGCACGCGCAGCTCGACGGCTCGGTGCGGCAGAACCCGTATTTGCCGGCGCTCGTCGAGACGCTCGCAAGCCACCTCGGCGTGCTCACGGACGCGCTGCACCAGTGGCGCGCGTATGTGGAAGCGACGGACGCACAGCTCGCTGCGCTCGTCGACGACTACGAAGCGAATCGCGTCGTGCTCGAGCAGCAACAACAGCAGCACGTGGTCTGTGCGTCCTAGCGACCGTGTTAGCAGCATAATGTGTGTGCCAGAGAGTCATCTGGCTCGACTGAACGACTGGAGCTGCCGACACGATCGACCTGGCTGACGTGCAGACGCTCGAGTCTGCGCTGCAAGGACTCACTTGTGTAGTATGGCAGTTGCACTATTGTGCACGAGCTAGTGGCCTCATCCACAACGAGTGCAAGACGCTCCGAGCATCGCGTATCGGTCGATGATGATCAAGAAGAGAGTGAGTGAGTACATGCAGCGTTCCGATTGCGTCGGCAGTGGAGTCGCGCAGACAGATGTGGACATCGACGACGCTCGTACGTCGCGTCACAGGCGTCTCTGCACACGAGAAGCCGAGCAGAAGGCAGATCGAGCGCGAACAGGAACGAATGAAGGCAGCAGGACGCTTGGTGCTTGTTGCGTTCGTTGTCGCTTCAAGCGTATGCGTCAAACTGTGTGTGTGCAGCACCACCGTCGCGCATCTGTTCTTGTTCTTGTTGCTGCTGCTGGTGATGACTGCGGCTGTGCTCGGCCGACGTCTGACTGTACGGTTGCTCGATTGACGCGAGTCGCCAGTCAAACGCGTAGCCCTCAAGATCGATCAGCAAGGCCATCGCCGCTGCGATGCCAGTGAAGATGCTCAGGTACTGGAACGCATCGCTGCGATCGTCGACGATCCGAAACAGAAAGCCCCAGACCATGCCGCCAACGTTGCCGCCAGCCGCAACAAAGCCCGATACAGCGCCGACTGCGTGCGGCAGCACGTACGGCACGATCGCGTACGTCGTGCCCGTGCACGCCTGCACGCAGAACGCGAATGCGACGAGACACGCAATGCTCCAGGACAGGTCGGTCGCGCGGCTGTACATATAGAGCAGCACAGCCTGCGCGACGAACGCGCCACAGTGAACCTTGATCCGCCCCGGCATGCCGAACGAGAGGCTCGCGACGTCGGACGCGTACCCACCCGCTGCGCGCGCAACGATGCACATGAGCCCAAAGAGCGACGCGATGAGACCTGCTGTCGTCTGTGTGAGCAAGCGGCACTGCTGCGCGTCGGTCGCAGCGTCGCAGTCGGCGCGCGTGAAGTC
>JAASGP010000532.1:0-16951 GCA_023334275.1 Globisporangium carolinianum | reverse complement strand
TTGTTGTAAGCGTTCGCACAACGGTGAGATAGGAGTCAAGCAGAGCGCGACGCCGTTGTAGCACCGCAGCACACACGCTCACGCCACACACATAGGTGACGAGTGTATCGAGTTTGCAATTGTTGTGTGAGATACTACTTGTTACTGACCATAACCTATCATTCAGGTCGTGTTTGGATCTGCACTCCAAGAAAGCACCAAATTTGAGCGATCAGGTCGAAGATGGATCGCAATTGTTAATGTCAATAAGTCAAATGTATATAATGACTATCCAGGCAAGCTAAACGCATTCATACGCAACGTTTTTACTTGTATATGATGAGCTTGTCGATCAAAACAGGTTTACTCCAACCGATATGACCTTGACGGGTGTTGTAGGTTCTGTTGAGGACAAAAGTGGTGGAACTGTTCGAAGGGACTTGTCGATCCTATTATCAGAGAGAGCGGCGGCACTTCGATCTGACCAAATGTGCTGCTGCCGAAGTGCAGCTCACGAGATCAATAGTCGCGCTGTTTCACGAGATAGGCCGTGCGGGATATATCTCAGCGCCTACTATATCCCACACTTACTCTACAGTTGTCGTTCGGTCAGCGATGGCAATGTTGTCGACACGCGCCAGCATTTCTCCATTTTCGTCAACCACAGACAGCTGCGATTGCATGTGCGATATACGCCTTAAGAGAGAAACGGTAGACAACTCGGCGTTTGATTGACGTGAGACGATAAAAATATCAACGATCGGAGGCTCTGCGTTTCGTTGTTTGCATCTTGGTATATAGTAGGGTTTAGAATGAATGATTCTCGTGAACGCAGTGTGTACAAGTGGATGATAGGCAGGGTAACGGATATGTTGGTGTGCGCAAAATAACGAGAGCGGTGATGAACGTGAGAGTGTGCGCGAGAGCACGAGTGTGGTGTTGCATTCGCGGCTGCGTGCTAATATGAGAGCGTTGCGGCGTCGACGATCTCGATCGAGTCGTCATGAATGAATCGCAGATTGCGGCATGAGTATTGAAGCCGGTCGTTTTATAGGTGTTTGCTATTCATTCTGTATATTACTCGATATTTTGGTATGCATTAACCACAACTAACTGCAACTCATTCGTAGTAATATCATGATCATGACATTACGTATCATATCAGTCCGTTACATTTATACTTTGCTTTCAATTCTTGACTTTCGATCGCTGTGATGCCCTCTACATTTACCACATTTGTTTCTGTGCGCATGTTCCTCGGCGCAAGGTGCTTGCCTCGATTACTCACGTCGTCAGTCGTTAATTCGCAATACGCTCATGCAAATACTGACGCGATGTTGAAGGCGGATTTTGCCGTGTTTCGTCGCTGTTGGCAGATTACATTGTCGCGCTTCGCGTGCAATGCGGCAATTGTTGTGCACTTCATCCAATCACTCGATGAGTTGAAGCAATGAACCTCACTACAACCTTGATGGGTCGACTAAAACCTTGTTTGTGATTGCAAAACACCTCGCTGGCAAATTGATCGGACGATGTCAGTGTGTTGCTGAGCCACTAGCTGCTCCTGTTGTTGTTGTTGTTGCTGGCCTGCTTGCCGTTTCAACGCCGAGCGAGAGCCATGGCATCGCGCACTCCCGCACTCGCGCTCTTCCCGCCGCAGCCCGTCCGCTCGGTCGCCGCTGTCTGCTGTTGCGTCTGCTGCATCTGCACTTCTCCATCATGCTCCGCAGTGCTGCGCTCCTCAAGCGCTCTCGCCCAACGACTGCTGCTGCTGCTGCGCGCCGTGCGCTTGCAACAACGAGCAGCGCCGATCGGTTCGCACTCCCCGATGCGTTCTTGCACCGGCACCTTGGCGTCGGCGAGCGCGACCGCGCAGCGATGCTTGAGAAGATCGGGTACCCGAGCGTCGAGGCGCTCATTGACGCGACCGTGCCGCGCGAGATCCGCCTCGCAGCGCCACTCGACTTGCCAGCACCGCTGAGCGAGAGCGCGGCGCTTGCAAAGCTGCGCGGCATTGCAATGAAGAACAAGACGCTCAAGTCGTTCATTGGCATGGGGTACTACGACACGCTCACACCGTTCCCGATCCAGCGCAACATCCTCGAGAACCCCGGGTGGTACACGTCGTACACGCCGTACCAGGCCGAAGTGTCGCAAGGGCGTCTTGAGATGCTGCTCAACTTCCAGACAATGGTTGTCGACCTCACGGGCATGGCGTTCTCGAACGCGTCGCTCCTGGACGAAGCGACCGCTGCAGCGGAAGCCATGTCGCTGTCGCACGGCAGCGCCGGCGGTAAGCGCAACGCGTTCTTCGTCGCGCACGACGTGCACCCGCAGACGATCGGCGTGATGCGCACGCGCGCCGAGAACGTCGGCATCGACCTCGTCGTTGGCGACCCGCTGACGGACCTCGCGCTCGGCTCGGACGCGGCGAAGAACTTTAGCGGCGTGCTGCTGCAGTACCCGAACACGTTTGGCGACATTCGGGACTACCGCGCGTTCGTCGACGCTGCACACGCCGACGGGCTGCTCGTGTCGGTTGCTGCCGACCTGCTGTCGCTCACGCAGCTGACGCCGCCAGGCGAGATCGGCGCCGACATTGCCGTTGGTTCGGCACAGCGCTTTGGCGTGCCGATGATGTACGGCGGACCGCACGCTGCGTACATGGCGACGACCGCGAAGCACCACCGCAAGATGCCGGGCCGCATCATCGGCGTGTCGAAAGACTCACGCGGCGAGCCGGCGCTGCGCATGGCGATGCAGACGCGCGAGCAGCACATCCGGCGCGACAAGGCGACGAGCAACATTTGCACAGCGCAGGCGCTGCTCGCAAACATGGCGGCCGCGTACGCGATCTACCACGGCCCCGACGGCATCGGCCGCATCGCCGAGCGTGCGAACTGGTTCGCGGCGACGCTCGCAGCTGGCGTCGAGACGTTCACGAAAGCGACGGTCCGCAACACGCACTTCTTTGACACGCTCGACATTGACGTCTCGGCCACGGGACTCTCGGCGCAGGACGTGCTGACGCGCGGCGCCGAGCGCGGCGTGAACCTCCGACTCATTGACGCGACGCGCGTTGGTGTCGCAATGGGCGAGAGCGTGACGCTCGACGACCTCGCGAACATCGTGCACGCACTCGGCGGCGAGACGCTCGCAGACGTCGACGAACTCGCAGCGCTGTCGACGCGCGCTTCGGAGCTCCAAGCTGCGAGCATCCCATCAACGCTCAAGCGAACGACGCCGTTCCTCGAGCACGGCGTCTTCCACAAGTACCGGTCCGAGACCGAGCTCATGCGGTACCTCAAGCACCTCGAGGACAAGGACTTGGCGCTGAACCGGTCGATGATCTCGCTCGGGTCCTGTACGATGAAGCTCAACTCGGTCTCGGAGCTCTTGCCGGTAACGTGGCCCGAGTTTACGAACGTCCATCCGTTCGTTCCGGACGACCAGGCGGCCGGGTACCTCGAGATGATTGCGACGCTGAACGCGACGCTCGCCGAGATCACGGGCTTTAGCGCCGTGTCGACGCAGCCGAACTCGGGTGCGCAGGGCGAGTACGCCGGACTGCTCGTGATCCGCAACTACCAGCGCGCGATGGGTCAGGGCCATCGCAACGTGTGCCTCATCCCCGTGTCGGCGCACGGCACGAACCCGGCAAGCGCCGTGATGGCTGGCATGAAGGTCGTCGTCGTCAAGTCGGACGAGCACGGCAACGTCGACCGCGCCGACCTCGAGGCCAAGGTCGCCAAGCACGCGCACGAGCTCAGTGCGTTTATGATCACGTACCCGTCGACGTTCGGTGTGTTTGAAGAGGGCGTGAAGGACATGTGCCAGCTCATCCACGACAACGGCGGACAGGTCTACATGGACGGCGCGAACATGAACGCGCAAGTCGCGCTGTGCAACCCCGGGAACATTGGCGCCGATGTGTGCCACCTGAACCTCCACAAGACGTTCTGCATCCCGCACGGCGGCGGTGGCCCCGGCGTCGGGTCGATCGGCGTCGCAGCGCATCTCGCACCGCACTTGCCAGGCCACGTCGTCGCGCCGACCGGCGGCGAAGGCGCACTCACGATCAAGAAGAGCGACTCGGCCGTGAGTGCTGCGCCGTTTGGGAGCGCCGGGATCCTTCCGATCTCGTGGATGTACATCCACATGCTCGGTGAAGCCGGACTCAAACAAGCGACGTCGACTGCGATCTTGAATGCGAACTACATGGCCACGAGCCTCGAGGCGCACTACAATATTGTGTTCCGCGGCGCGAACGGCACGTGCGCGCACGAGTTCATCATCGACATTCGGCCGTTCAAGGATGTCGGGATCGTCGAAGAGGACATTGCGAAGCGCCTTCAGGACTTTGGGTTCCACAGCCCAACGATGTCGTGGCCGGTCGCTGGGACGCTCATGATCGAGCCGACCGAGAGCGAGAGCAAGGCCGAGATGGACCGCTTCTGCGACGCCATGAAGGTCATTCGGCAGGAGATCGAGGACGTCCGCACCGGCAAGCTCGCAGTCGCCGACTCGCCGCTCAAGCACGCGCCGCACACCGTCGACGTTGTTACATCAGCGACGTGGGACCGCAAGTACTCGCGCGAACAAGCCGCGTTCCCTGGCGCGTGGCAGCTCGGCGGGAAGAACAAGATGTACTGGCCGACGGTCGGCCGCGTCGACAACGTCCACGGCGACCGGAACCTCGTGTGCAGCTGCCCGCCACTGTCCGACTACGAGTGATCTGGTCATTCGGTGGCTTGTGTAGCGGAGGCTTTTCAGTTCGTCGCGTCGTGCTCGTCCCTGCGCAGCGTAGAGAGTGATACGTAGAGAGAGAGAGAGAGAGATGTAGAGCTGTCCAGCGGTCGAGTGAGGCGCCTTATGACTGGAAACCCTTTGACTGTATCGTCGTAGCTCTTCGTCCTGTCCGTCCATTGCGTCACATATCCACCTCGCGTATACATACAGCTGAGACGTCCTACAGACTCGGTGCAAACAGCAGCGTTGGGTTCGACTGGACGAGCAGCTCCTGCACCGCGAGGTACTCGAAGCTATGGGACTTCAGGTTGCTCAGCACGCGCGCGACGCTCTTTGTGAACTGCGGTGTCCGAGTCGTGTCGCGCTTGCGGCCGTCGTGACGCACTTTGCCCTCCCAGCCGTTCGTGCCGCAGAGCGTCAGCCACGTCGCGTCCTTGAGTAAGAGCGGGTTGTACCGCTTCCCCGTCACTGGGTCGTCAAACGACATGAAGAAGCTCGAGAGCTTCTCGTAGCTCCTCTGCGGCTGGACGGATGGAAGGAGCGACCGCATGCGACCACATGCATTGCGACTATGAGGTCAACGCCAGCGCTGTGTGGTTCTCACATGCAGACGCGTGTGCTCACAGACACGTGTACACACACGCACCCTAAACCAGAAGACCATGCCGGCCTCCTCTTTCAGCGTGAGCATCTCGAGAAAGTCCTTGTCAAAGCACATGTACTTGTAGTCAAAGGTCTGCTTGAGCAGCTCGTTGTGCGCGCCAAAGACCCTGCAGCAAACGAACAAGTGCAGTCTCGTGAGCGCGTGTCGCTTGGCAGACAGCGTGGTGCATGTGTAAGTCCACTCGACACGTTGCAGGCGCCGCACACGTACCACTTGCGCTCTGTATCGAAAACGAAGAGCGCTGGCTCGAGCACGTCGCGCGGCACGACCTGGTGCGTTCGCTCAAGCTCGGCGATCGAGAGGAACACGGTGCGGTTCGCGCACGGTGCGTGCGGCCACGTCGTCGACGCAGGGCGAACGAACTGCGTCGACCCGCTCGTTGCGAGTAGCTCGCGTTTCTTGGCTGCGACGCGCAGATGCGACTGGAAGATCGCGAGCTCCTTCGTGATCGCCACGACCTGCCCGACTTCCTCCTTGCGCGTCGCGTGCTGAAGCCGCTGGAGTCGGCTCTCTTTCATCACGAGCTCCTGGAGCCGAAGCATCTACTACGTCGAGCCGATAGCCACCGCAGCGCTCGCGTCAGTAGCGAGTCGCCCAATTGCTCAATACACACACGCACGCACAAGCAAGTATCATACGCAATGACGCACGAGCTCCTCTGGCTGCAGGTTCGTCGCGTACGCATTGCGTAGCTTGAGCTCTGTGCGCAGTTCGCTCGTGGACATGGCCCATGGGTCGCAGATCTTGCCCATGGACGCAAAGCGCAAGTAGATCATGTCGTTGTGCATGATGTCTGCGTGAGGCAACCGACGCAGGTTCGTCAGTTGACGCATAGCTACATGGTCATGACGCTGCTGTAGACAAGCTCCAAGACACCAAGCAGTGAGCGCACGCACAGTAGGTGTCGAGCGTGCCGTCGAGCCGCAGCAAGCGGCCTTTGAACGTGAAGAACTGCTCCTCGACAGGGAGCGCGATGAACGGGCTCTTGGTGATCGCCCATTGACCACGGAGAAAGGTGCGGATGTCCTCGAGCTTGGCGGTCGGCGTCACGAGCGCTGGGAACTTGATGGCTTTGAACGGCGGTGGCGGCTCGTACTTTGCATCGTCGTCGTCGCTCTCAGTCGGGAACGTGACGACCTGGCACGTCGAAACAAAGACTGTGATCACAGCTGCAGCAGTTGGCGGCGCAGTAGCTTTGCTGCTATCGTGCTTTGTGCGCGCAGGTGTAGCTGCCATGGTCGTGTCGATGCACTACTGCTAGTGTTGATTGTCGAATGTCGAGTGCCTCTTCGTGCTTCAACAAGAGGCCGAAAACACATTCACGCATCAGTTGCGTACAATCGCAGCAATCTGTGCAACGGATCATCTCGGGTATCCCTGATTCGCGTCGATTCATACATTGAGCAAGTACGGTGCACGAAATGCCGAACCAAATCCGAGTTCCTCAAACTACCATGGCGCTTTGTGCAATATGCGCAAATTGACGTGGCTCAGCAAGCTGTATTTTCTGCTGCACATTGCGAGACAGTGTGCGCCACAATGTTTTGCCGCAGTTCGACCGAAAACGTCGATTGATTTCCGTGCGCGAGACAACAGCAGCTCTCCCCCTCGCTGTCTCTGTCGTGCGCATTCCCCAACGAAGCGCTGAACAGAGCGAGCAGCAGCGCTCGGATCCGCGTCGCCATCGCGAGCAACCTCCTCGCACACCACCTCTCTGCAGCGCACACGTGTTGCGCTCTCGTCGCAGTCAGGCGACACCGCTCGCCCCTCTTCCACCTCTCCACACTCCTCTCTACACGTGCACTAGCTAGACCAAGCCACAATGGACAAGGCGCTGCTCACACGCGCCACGAGCAAAGAGGACTCGCCGACGCCCGGGTACCTCTACGGCGAGATCGCGCGCATGACGCAGCACTCGTACGACACGTGCTCCAAAGTGCTCGACTTTCTCATTGCGCGCGTCAAGAACAAGCACCACACGATCAAGTTCAAGGCGCTGCAGGTGATCAAGCACGTCTGCCGCGACGGCCGCGTCGACTTTAAGCGCGAGATGCAAAAGCATATCCCGACGATCAAGGAGTGTCTGCGTACGTGAACGTGTGTGTTGTGCTGTGTGTTGTGTGCTGCTGGCGTCACATGCTCTTTCCTGGCGCCAACTGACTGGCTGACTGGCTGACTGACTGGGCATGTGGCTGTAGAGTTCCGCGGTCCGCCGGACCCGCTCAAGGGCGACGAATACTACCGTCGCGTGCGCGACTCGGCCAAGGACGTACTCGACGCGATCTACGACACGGACTCGGCACCGGGACTCGTTGGCATGGGCATGTCGGCGCGCATCCAGGGCGTCGGGAACCCAGCAGACGCCGCACCCGGCAGCTCGGGCTGGAGCGCCAAGATCTGGGGCAAGGGCGGCTCGAGCGGCGACAACCTGCCGACCGTACCGACTGCTGGTGGTCCGATGCCGGGCTACGGCGCCGGTGGTGCTCCGCAGTATGGATACCCACCCGACCCGAACCAGGGCGGCTACGCGGGTCCGCAGGCGCCGAACGCTTACGGCCAGCAGCAGCAGCAACCGCCGTACCAGCCCGAGTACCCGCCGTCGTACGGCGGTCCGAGTGGTCCAAACGCACCTGCACCGTACGGCGGCGGCCCAACGCAGTACGGCGCGCCGCCTGCACCGTACAACGACCAGAAGTTCTCGGGCATTGGCAACCCAATGTACCAAGACGCACGAGGTGTGTGTGTGTGTGTGTGTATAGCTACCATCACGTCTGCAATGCCTATCTGTGTATGTGTGCTCACATTGCTGTATGTGTGCGTCGCACTAGACGAGAAGGGCTTCTTTGCAGGTCTGAAGGAGAAAGCAGCGTCCAGGTTTGCCAAGACGGACGGGCGTCCGACCGGCGGCTTTAGCGGCGCACCGCCTGGCATGGCGAACGCGCCGGACGGCTGGACGTTTCCGACGAACCGCGGACCGACGAGCGGCATCTATGGCCAGTCGAACGGGTCGTACAACCCGGACGAGACGTACCGCCCAAGCAACTTTGTCGGCGGCGGCTACCGCGCCGGCTCGGCTGCGTACGGCGGCGCGAGCGACACGCGCGAGATCGTGAGCACGCAACTTCGTGAAAAGTCGTACGGTGCGTCTCGCCTCTGTGTGTATGTGGTGGCGGCATGTCGGCTGATGGACTCGTCACTCACGCACGTGCGTTGGCTGTGGCTGAACAGATGGCGACCGCAAGAAGGGCCGCGTCGGCGGTGCGTGGGGCGACGCACCCGACTCGGCGCCGCCTGCTCCGCTGTCGAGCGGAGGACGCGACGCGAACGCTGCGAACTTTGGTGGCAACGTCCGCGAGACGCGGCAGATGTCGCGCGGCAGCAGCGGTCCCGACTACGGCTACGACGCGCAGCAGCACCAACAGCAGCAGCAGCGTGGGCCGCCGTCGTCTGCTGGCGCGTATGCGCAGCCAGCGATGACCGGCCAGACGTCCGGTGCGCAGTCGGACGGCGCGTACGAGCGCAACCTCGTGACTGCACTGTGCGCACCAGGTGGCATGCGCGCGATCCCGCCAAAGGACAAGCTCGACGCGTTCATCAAGGCCGCGCTGACGCTTGACGCCGAGATCGTCGGTCCAATCCTCGAGGACTGTCTCGCCGACGCGCAGTGGACCGTCGTATCGAAAGCGCTCGCGACGATCGACGCGCTGCTCAAGGCCGACGGCTGCGACGACTTTTTCGACTACTTTAGCGAGAACGTCGGCGAGATCGAGGCGTGCACGCAGTCGGACAAGGCCGCGGTGCGGGATCGCGCTGTGAAGATCCTGAGTGCGCTTGGTCAGTCGACGAGTGCTGCACCGACGGCATCAGTGCCGGCGCGGCAGCGGAGCGCGTCGCAGAAAGCACGCAGTAGTCGCGCATCGAGCGGCTACCAGCAGCAGCAGGAGCCGCAAGCCGACCTGCTCGGGGACTTTAGCGACCCTGTGGCAGCCGACAATGGCGCCAGCGACATCTTTTCGGGTCTCCAGCCTGCAAACACGAGCGTTCCACAGCCACCGCCCCAGCAGCAGATGCATCAGACCCAAGCACCGCAGCACGACGTTGTCGACATGTTTGGCGGTCTGAGTCTCCAGTCGAGCGCATCGAGCGCATCGACAGCGCCGGTCGCAGTCGAGGCACCAAAGCCTGCAGCACCGGCGCTCGTGCTCGACCCGCTGCTTGAGCCCGTGCCGACGCCGAACCCGCTGCTCGCCCCAGGCTTTGGCGGGCTGAACATGAACATGAACATGATGGGTTATGGTACACAGCAACCGATGCACCCGCAGCAGCAGCAGCCGATGCACCCGCAGCAGCTCCAGCAGATGCAGTACATGCAGCAGATGCAGCAGCTCCAGTACATGCAGCAGATGCAGCAGATGCAGCAGCTGCAAGGCGCGGGCGGTGCGATGCCGGCCGATGCGCGTGCGCGCATGGGGTCGCAGGTCATTGGCGCAGCGATGACGCCGAGCGGGTACATTGCCAAGACGATCCACGAACCGCCGTCGGACGAAGGTGCGCGCGGCGACTCGGGCTTTGGCTTTATGAAGCCAAAGGACGACTCGTTCAATTTTGTCATGGACGCAATGAAGAACTCGTAATTTCGTACTGGAGCGAGTTAGTCGACAACGAGAGGTTGTTCCCCCATACAAGAAGACACAAGTCAAAAGCGCACCGACCGATACGACAGACGACAAAAAGCACCGACTGGCAGTGCGTCAAGTGACGATCCGAGTTCGATTGCGACGTTCGCCCCATCGCGCCATGACGCCGATGAGCGTGTTGACGCGGCTCGAGCTTTCTGTTCGCAACGACGTACGATGTTGGTGCACGTAACTAGGGAGTATACTGTAGCGGCGGTCTCACAAACGAAGGGAGACCGTTCGTCGAATGGATGGATGGAGCGAAACCACGTCGTTGTTCTAGATGCATTTGACTGGTTGTGTGGTCTTGCATGTCCCGTATCCCACATCAGTCGGTCCTGTGTGTCGTCGTGGTCGCAGTGGTCACGCGGCTACGCAAGCATCGAGGTCTCGTTGAGCGCGAGTCCAGTGGCCTGACCACCAAGGTGTCCGACGCAGTCGATCGAGAGGTTGCGCTGGAACGCCGAGCCGACGAGGTTCATCGCAGTCGTGAGCTTGAGCGCGTCCGCTGCCGTGATGTTGACGAGTCCGTAGAGCATCAGCTGAGTGGGACGGCAGGCCACACGATAGCGTCAGTCGAAAGGTAGTACGTCCACAAGTCTCTCTCGTACACATACGCTCAGACGCACCTCGCGCTGTGGGAAGAGCAGGCAGTAGACCGTGAAGATGCCCATGACCGCGCCGCTCGCGCCGATTGTAAACACGCTGGGCGAGCCGCGCACGTTCGACACGACGACACTGAGCACCGACGACGCGACGGCCGAGCCAAAGTACAGCGTCATGAACTTGTCGAGCTCGAGACGACTGCTCGTTGTCGACCCGACGGCCGAGCGGATGTACTCGACGACCGTCGACTGCGCTACGACGCGATTGTACCACGAGTCGCTGGTGCTGTTCTTTGCTGGCGCGAGGATGTGGCGTCCAAACTCCCAGAGCATAAACATGTTGATGCCAAAGTGCGGCACGGTGATGTGGCTGAACGCCGACGTGAGCAGCGTGTGCACGCGCTTGCCATGTGCGACCGCCGTGTACGAGCACGCAAAGTGGCGCCACATGACGCGCTCGAGTGCCGGGTTGCGAAACGACAGCCGCCAGAGCGCAAACACCGCCGTGTTCGCGCCGATGAGTGCAGCCAGCGCCTTGACGTTGTCGTCTTCGAGCTGCATTGCAGATGGGCAATCACGCACACGCGCATGCACAACAACGTTCGAGTCAGCGGCCGCATCATCTCGAACGCGTCAGTTCACGTGTTGGTACTATTCCACTCGACACAGTGTGTACGCGCACCTCTTTCTTCACCGATCGCTTGATGCTCTCGATGGACGAGCCAAAGAAGTTGCGCCACGAGTCCTCTCCGTCGTCGCCGTGGTACAGACTCGCAATGCGTTCGTTGACGTCGCACTGCAGCGCACTCGAGATTGCGATGCCACCGCCAATCACGCCCATTGACGCACACAGCACGCGTTCGTTGCTGTATAGTCGCCGCTCAATGCGAGCGTGCGTCACGTTGAGTCGAGGCGCACGCAGTGCACTCACGCGGAGGTGCGACTTCGCTCGGGCATGCGCAAGTCTCGCGCAGCCGCTGCTACGTCGCGCAATGTGCATCATCGCGTATCGTCAAAATTCGATCTAACCAAAAATCGTATCGAAGCAGCAGGAATGTGCAGGACTGATTGTCACGATTCATCGCAAAATGAATTGACGAGACATGATTGCAGCCATTGTCACAAACTGAATTGCCTACAGTAGGATCGAATATCCTGCTTCACGTATTCGTGCTTTGACTGGTTTGCATTGACGTTAAGCAAATAGAATATCGGCAATGAAGATACATAGGTATTTCTGTAGTTATGTAGCATTCGACAAACCTATTATCAAATGATATTCATACCATAAAATGATACAGCAATTCGACAATATTACAATACAGCAACAAAACTACGAAAGGCAGCCATTTCGTCACTCGCACACGCAGAAAGGAGCGCACAACGAGAAACACGCACGATGGCGCCTTCCGCAGACAGCGCTGCTGCCGTGTCGGACGCCGCCGCGACGGATGCTGCGTCCGCGCCGCTGCTATCACAGCCGATCCCGTTCGTGATGCTGTCCGACGACAGCACGTTCGAGATCGCGCCCGAGGCAATCGCGTACCTCAAGCAGATCAAAGGCACGGTCGCAGTCGTGGCGATCGCAGGACTCTACCGCACTGGCAAGTCCTACATGCTCAACTTGTTGCTTGGTCGCGACCGCGCAGAGGCCATGTTCAACGTCGGCGCGACCGTGAACGCGTGCACAAAGGGCATCTGGATCTGGGGTCAGCCCGTGCAGCTCTCAGCCGTGGCTGACCTCGCGACCGACAACGCGTTCAAGCACCTGCCGAAGGACACGACGATCGTGTTCATGGACACCGAGGGACTCGGCTCCGTGCAGCGCTCGCAGACGCAAGACACGCGCATCTTTGCACTCGCGCTGCTGCTCTCGTCGCTCTTCATCTACAACAGCCGCGGTGTGATCGACTCGAGCGCGATCGAGGACCTGTCGCTCGTCGTGCACTTGACCAAGTTCATCCAAGCCAAAGCGCACGCACCGAGTCAGCTCGATGACAATGGCGACAATGACGACGACAACGACAACAATGAGCTCGCAGCGTTCTTCCCCGACTTTCTCTGGGTCGTGCGCGACTTCACGCTGCGGCTGCAGGAGGACGGACGCACCGTGACGCCGCGCGAGTACTTTGAGAGCGCGCTCAAGCACCAGGCGCCTGTCACGGACGAAGTCGTGCAGAAGAACCGCATCCGGTCGTTGCTCGCGACGTTCTTTCCGACGCGCGATTGCGTCACGATGGTGCGGCCGCTCAACGACGAGCGCCTGCTGCGCGAACTCATCCACCAGCCGTACGAGTCACTGCGGCCCGAGTTCCGCGCGCAGATGGCGGTGCTCAAGACCAAGGTCTTTGGCGCGCTCAAGCCCAAGCGCGTGCTCGCGCGCACGCTCAACGGCGCGATGCTCGTGGCGCTCGCGCAGAACTACGTCGACGCGTTCAACAGCGGCGCGAGCCCCGTGATCGCAACGGTCTGGGACCGCGTGCTCGAGAGTCAGTGCGACGAAGCGCTCGAGAGCGCCAAAGCCGCGTTCACGCGCCACTTTGACGCTGCGATGGCGGCTGCTGTCGGTGCGTGGATGTGTGGATGTGGACGTACGGACGGTCATCCGAGCGTATGCTCACGACGCTGTGTGTGTATGTACGTCTCACTCTATCTGTGTTTGCCATTAGACTCGGTCGAGGTCAACCGCCAGCTCCTGCCGCTGCCGCTCGATGACGCAACGCTCAATGAGCTGTACGAGCAAGCGCGCGCAGTCGCCGAGCGCGAACTCGAGCACGAGGACCTGTCGGCGACAGCGTCGATGGCCGCGTCGCTCGAGCAGCTGTCCGAATTCATGCTCGCAGCGCTGCGCGATGCATTCGACAAGGCCGAGCGCGACTCGGTCGCGTACAATCGCGCGCTGCTGGCGGAATTGTCGACATCGTCAGCTGCACAGCACGCGAGCGACAGCGACAGCGTGCAGCAGCTGCAGACGGCGCTCACCGAATCGCACGCCAAGGTCGACGACGTCGTCGCTGTGTATCGCGAGCGCGCACGCGGCGTCGCGGCGTCTTCTGTGCTCAACGACTTTGTCGCCGCGTCGCTCGTCGACGGACTCGTCGGCTGGGGCGTGAACGTCAAGACAGCGTTCCGCACACAAACGGCTGCGCTCGAGAGTGACGTCAGTGCGCTCAAGCAGACGCTCCGAGCGGTCGAGAGCAAAGTCCGCGCAGCCGACGAGCTGCTCGCACAGCAGCGCGAGTCGTACGACCGCGCACTGCGATCGATTGCCGAGCGCACCGAGAGCGAGCGCAGCAGTTTGGAAGAGGCGATCGCAGCGCAACAGACTGCGATCGAGCGCGCGCAGCTCGAGCTCGAACAGCTCACGGCCGTGCACACGGACGCGCTCGCGCTGCTCGACGCACAGCTCGCAGCTGCACGCGCCGAGCGCCAACGACTCGAAGACGACGTGCGCGCGTCGCAAGCGCAGCGCGACAGCGAGCGGAAGGCAGCGATGCGGCAGCTCCTCGAGAGCGAGCGGAGCTTCCATCGCGAGGAGACGGAACTGCTGCAGCACCAGCACGAGCTGCTGCAGCGCATCATCGCACTCGAGCAAGAGCTCGGCGACCTCGACGCGCAAGAGACGCTCGAGAGTCTCCGTCGCGAACAGGCGACGGCGCAGCACGAAGCAGAACTGACGCGTCAGTGCGAGCACGAGCGCGACGAGCTGAAACAGCGCAGTGTCGAGGTGCGTCTCGGGTCGGATGCGTCTGTCTGTCTATCTGTGTGTTTGTATGGCCAGGCAACTGACATCGTGACCGTGCCGACTGCCACTCCCACCAACAGAGCATCCAGGCGCTCAAGAGCGAACAGGACAGCGCGTTTGCAGCACTGCGCGCCGAGCGGAACGACCAGCGCGCGCTGCTGTCGGCGCTGCGCGAGCAGCTCGAGACGCGCCAAGCGATCGTCGAGACGAAGCGCGCAAAGGCGAGTGCGTTCTTTGGTAGCCGAGACGACTGCGTGCTCCAATAGACGAGTCGCTTCAGTGCTCTGTTTGCCTCGTTATGGTCCTGTTCTTGCTGCTACGTCTGCTGTCAGTGTGTGTGCACCACACGCACGAGTTGGCATCGCCAACGTTCGTGTCGCCATCAGCAGCAGCGCACACTGTGAAGCGCCGCGCGATCTTTGTAGCGTCCATGAACGTGCGGCACCGAACGCATCCGAGGCGTCGTCGTGACTCAGAGCGACGCCGCCTCCTCGCGTCCGAAGTGTCGAGTCGAGTGCGGCGGCGGCGGCTTGGACAACCGATGCGGTCGCTGCTGCTGCCGTCGCGTGTAGCCGCCTCAGTCTCAAAGTCACTGCGACGATCGCAAGCGCTTTCACCTTCATCCTCTTTCGCATCTCTCCTGCACGCCCACTCGCACCTTTGCATTGAGACTTCGCCACGATGAGCTGGCAAGACTACGGCACTGTCGACGGTGACGAAGAAGCCCAACTCGCGTCGTCGACAGCGACTCAGATCTCGTACGAGGTCCAGTCGCTCGCAGCAAAGCGCCGGCGCGACCGGATGGTGATCGGTCTCACAGCTCTGCTCTCGACTGCAGTTGTATCTGGCGTCGTGCTCCACTCGTCGGGCGACGGCGCCGCCATCGAGACCGCAATGGCGCACCGAGCGTCAGCGATCAACGCGCTCCAGAGCGACGACACGAACTTTGGCCTCGCAGACGGACAGGCGATCAAGTGCAGTGCGGACGATCCGCAGCTCTACCGCATGATGAACAACGAGCGGCACTTGTACCCGTCTACGGAAGTCGCTGCCGCGTGGGACCCCAGCTGGAGCGACTTTGTCCTTGCAGACTGCACCGACATTCCAGTGGGCGAAGACATGGCGATGCCTGAACCGACCGCTAGCTCTCAGACTGGAGAGTCCGAGACAACGTCCGACGCAAGTCCGGCTTCGAGTATGGCGCCAAGTACGAGCGGCAGTGGATCAACATCGTCAAACCCGGAGCCGAGCGCAGCGTCGAACACGGATGATGCGTTTGTACCAAGCACCGCGTCGAACACGGATGATGCGTTTGTACCAAGCACCGCGTCGAACACGGATGATGCGTTTGTACCGAGCACCGCGTCGAACACGGATGATGCGTTTGTACCAAGCAGTGGCAGCGGTACGTCGTCATCGGTGTCGAACCCAGAGCCGAGTATCGCAGCAAACCCGGACGCAAGCGTTTCGAGCAGTGGCAGCGGTGCGTCGTCGTCAGAGTCGACGTCAAGCGCATCAAGGAGTTCGTTAGGCGGCGACTCGCCAGGACCATCGAAAGAGCAAGCTCCTGAGACCCAAGCACCAGTTGCGATCTCGGAGCCGTGGGTGGAGCCACCAACGGCCATTCCCGTTGTCGACACACTAGCGGAAGGATCAGACGAATCGAATGGCCAACCCAGCGCGAGTGGCTCGTCATGGCCTTGGGGTGCAACGAATGAGCCGCACTTTGACCCGATGACGAGTGCATCGCCAACCGATGCGCCGCCAGCGTTCATGGAGCCGACTTGGACGGTGTCACCACCTGGCGAGTCGTCCACGTACTTCAGACCGACTGAACAGCCACCTAACAGCGACGGTGGAGGGCCGAGCAGCACGATGGATGATGGTCAATACGACGCATCGTGGTCGCCATGGTCGACCTCGCAGCCTGTGGAAACCGAGGCACCAATATCTCCAACACTTACGCCAGCGTCACCAACAATCCCACCAGCACCACTGAGTGAGCAGCCAACTCAGACGCAACCTCCTCAGCCTGCTCAGCCACCACGGCCTGCTCAGCCTCCACAGCCTGCTCAGCCACCACAGCCTCCTCTGCCGCAACCTCCACAGCCTGCTCAGCCGCAAGGCAAAGGAAAAGACAACCAGCTCCGCCAGAACATCTAGGCGCAGCAACGCGCGATCGCGTCCTAGGAAGCGCCAGCGCAGTGTCGCACTACGACCCGCTTCGAGTGCGTGAGGTGTCGTCGGCGTTTGTTGCGATCATGGCGCTCTGCGTCGCAAGTGAGCGGATGATTCGTGTGGGTGAAGACTACCACGAGATCAATTTCATCGACGCGAAGCGGTGCGAGCTCAACAGCCATTAGTACGAGAAGATGCGCGAGCTACTCAGTAGCAAGTAGTATCTCACACAACAATTGCAAACTCGATACACTCGTCACCTATGTGTGTGGCGTGAGCGTGTGTGCTGCGGTGCTACAACGGCGTCGCGCTCTGCTTGACTCCTATCTCACCGTTGTGCGAACGCTTACAACAA
>JAASGP010000531.1:0-16961 GCA_023334275.1 Globisporangium carolinianum | reverse complement strand
GAAGCGCGGCATGTCGATCATGAACTCGTTCATCAACGACATCTTTGAGCGCATTGCGTCCGAGGCCGGCAAGCTGTCGCGCTACAACAAGAAGTCGACGCTGTCGTCGCGCGAGATCCAGACGGCCGTGCGCCTCATGCTTCCGGGTGAGCTCGCGAAGCACGCCGTGTCGGAGGGCACGAAGGCCGTGACGAAGTACACGTCGTCGGCGTAAGCGTCTGGATCGACAATCGACGAGTGATCGCTCGTTTATCCACTTCGGCAATGCTCGCGTGTGTGCGACGTCGCTGTGTCGCGTAGACGATTGGTGACGTGCACATGCGTGGCTTGGCATCCATATTCCCCCTGGTGTTTTTCAACACCACCCATTTCGAAAGAGAGTGACAACGGTGTACTGGTATGCGATGGATGTGCTGTGAAGGTCGTCGAGCGAGATGTGTATGAGACCAAGTAGTCGACACTAGCGGTCAGGACGACTGGCAGCGATGGAGCTGTGATTGGTCGTTCACTCTGCGTAGCTGTTGATATGCCACGGACCAACATGCTGGCTCGCAATCCAGACAGGAGCTCGACTGCTGCTCGTGCGTATAGCAGCGCACATTGCGGCAGGTGAGAGCGACGACTGTAGTGCGTCAACGACCTCGTTGCCGCACATGCAAATGTCGTATGACGTCGTTCGCTGCTTCCTGCAGCTCCAAAGTGATTGATGTGTGCGAGCGAGAGAGTGGGCGGAGTCGCTTGCTGGACGCTCTGACTGCCTTGCGCTTCCTCTCGCCGGAGAACTCTCTCATCACATGCATGACAGACCGCATGCTGTCTGAACGCAGAGTGAAGCGCGAGCAGCAGCCGCTACTGTCCCTAATGTAGCGAGTTGGAGCCGTGTCGCTCTTTTGAGCACGAGTCTCTCTGGTGCTGGCGAGCGTTGTCCTGGCAAGGAGGCCAGCGCTCTCGTGAGATGCAGGATTGGCGCCCAGAGCGCTATCGTACTCGAGGAGTCGAGGACCATTTCGACTTTGGCCGATGGTCGGTGGCAGCGACAAGGAGCGAGATCGAGGAGGTGCATGGTGGTGCTGCTGCTGCTGTTGGCCATGCACACCTCGACGTAGCCTCTGGACTGAGCTGTTTGACAGTGACGCACATGCATGGCCATGCACACATCTTGCGGATCGCGCACGCCAATGTGTTCGAAATCAGGTCGTTGGCGTTTCGAAGCACAGTTGCAGTCGTCACTAGTCTGTCTGCTGGCGCCACCACTACTCGATGTTTGCAAGTCGTTGACGTGCGTCGTTGTCGTCCATGTTGCAGCATGATGCAAACAACGAATGCGTGCGCTGTCGACAACAACAGGCAACATCTCTCTTGCAAATGCAACCACACATCACAAACACATCACACGCACAAACGGAACTCGACCAGACCGAGAACAGTCGACTTGAAAGCCTAGGAGGAGAGAGTGTGAGGTGCTGCGTTGCAGAACCCAGCAAGACGCATCATCTCGTATCGCTCTTGCACGTTCTGGTGCAATTCTGCAATTGGCTGCTTGCTGTTCAGCACGCACGCTCTGACTCTTCTTCGGCTTGTTCTTTCGACCGGCTACTGTTCGGGGCGGTATCTCGCACATACAGTTTCCAAGTCGACAATTGCACGACGCCTTACGCGACTTTGCGAGGCGCTCCAATTAGCCAGACGCGCTTGCCAGCACACGCATCGCATCGCAGCCAGCACAAGCAAGAGCAAGAACAGGAGGCAAGAGCAGGAGACGACGCATAGACAACGAGAGCAGCGAGCATGGTGCCCGAGCTGCTGCGCATCGTGCCGCTCAAGGTGCACGTGCGCAGCGCCACACAAACGGACGGCGCAGCCCCCATGGTGCGTATGCACACACACGCACGCACGCACACACGCAACGACCATACCACTCGCTTTGTATGTTCGACACCTTGCTCGATGCTCACACACACGATCTACACTATGCGCTTCTCTTCTCTGTGTATCTCTTTCTGTCGTGCACAGTACGAAGTACACTGCCGCTGGCGCAACGAGTCGCTCAAGCCTGACGACTCGTTCACGTACACCGAGTGGAGCGTCTGGCGCACGTACGACGCGTTCCAAACACTCGACACGGACTTGCGCGCGCAGCGGCAGTGTCTGTTTGCAAAGATGATGGTCACGGTCGCATTCGCGCCCGAGCACCGCGTGCGCATGTTCTTCCACCAAGATCAGACTGCGCGGTTCCTCGACAAGCGCCAGAAGGAGCTCGACTACTACCTCCAGCGCATCCTGCTCTTCTCGGGCGTGACCGAGTTTGTCGCTGGCACGGGCTCGCGCGTGCTCGCTGCGTTCCTCGAAGCCGATCAGCACATTGCATGCGCGTTTCACGAGACGACAGCGCTGTCGCCGACCGCTGAGCTACTCGCGCAGCACTCGCGCGAAGCGCTGCGGACGCTCAACGTCGACATGCACGCGGCGTTCTCGCCATCGAGCTCGTACGCGTCGTCGAGTGCGACTGCGAGCTCGTTTGACGCAAAGCGCACTGGTGGTAGTAGCACCAGTCAACTGACGCGTCGAGCGATCAAGCAGGAGATTGAGGATGCGATCGCATTGCAATGTGGCGACCAGCAGCTCAAGCGCTTTCGTAAACGCGCGCGCGCATTTCGCAAAGAGAACGACCCGCGCGTTGCAGCCGATGCGCTTGTTGCGTTCGTTGTCGCGACGTTTGACGCTGCACTTGCAACGTGGCTCGTGCAAAAGTTTGTTGCGACAGTCAAACGCACCGACAAGCGCGCGGCGTTGCGTGCCGCCGCTGGTGACTTGATGGGCGTTGACAGTAGCGACAGTAGCGACAGCGCGAGTCGCAAAGCGGCAGCGCGCAAGCTCAAGCACGCCGACAGTAACAGTCGTCGGAGCAACCCAGCCGCTCCAAACCCAGCAGCTCCATTGACTGCCAAACTCGCGCGCAAGCAGAGCAGCAAAGAGATCATGGCGCGCGTCGAGACGTCAGCGCGTGGCAATCGCGCGCACATTGACGCGTTCAAAGCTGCTGCAAAAGCGCTTGGACGCGACGACATGACGACAACCGAGTTCGTTGCGTTTGTGCGCGCGACGTTTGGCAACCGCGACGCGCGTGACATTTTGCGTCTGGTAGCTGACGTCGTGCCGCTGCCACACGTCGAGCGCGAGCTGCGCGACGTGCTCGCTATTTAATTGGCTCGACGATGGCGTCGTTGATGCCGTCACGGTCTGCGATCAAGCCAGTGTGCGAGCCAGTTGGTTCTTGCAAGTGCCGGCTTGCAGTGGACACTTGTTGACGACGTTGCGCGCGTGTCGCATGAGCAGCAAGGACAGGTACAAGACGGTTTTTTGGAACGACAGTGAGTGTCGCGCAATGGTGGACACTTTTGCGTCGAAGAGGACATGACGTTGTCACGATGGCGTGACGTTATGGTGCCGAGTGGGGTCTGTGCGTCTCGATAGAAGAGGCGTGCAGACGGCGTACTCGCAGCTGCACACACACACATGCCTCGTCCTCAAACACACTTGCACGTTTGTGCTGCTGATAGCGACTGGACGAGAGACGTAGGACGTTTGGAAATTGGAGGGTGGCGGCCACTGCATGCAACACGAGTGTCTGAGTGTTTGTACGTGTTACGACAGACGGATGGCCTATGGCGAACGTGTGAGGACGTCGTCGACCTGGAGCACAAACGCGCGGAGTTCTTTTCGGTCCATCTTGGGCCCGACGCCGTTGCGGATCAAGTTGACAAACTGGAGCTTCGTGTACGCGTCCTAGACGAATGGTGACCACAACGAGCAACAGGCGAGTCAGCAACATGCCAGTGTTGAGGACACTCGAACATCCACACACACAAGCCATACCTTGTGGTCTCGGATCCACGCGAGGACGTCGTTCGCGTCGTCGAGGTAGAACGCTTTGATGTAGTCGTTCACGTACGCGTGGCCGCGCGGGACAGCTGCCGTGCTCACGTGGTTGATCAGGTCGAGGCCGTTCTGGAGCGCGTACAGGTCCATCGACATGAGCGCGCGACCTTGCGGCGTGCACTTGGACACAGTCGAGAACGCTTGTAACAGCGTTGCAAAGATCGTCTGGACGACTGCCGACCAGATCGCGTCGCGCGTAGCTGCTGGAATCGAGCCATCGGCTAAGATCTGGAGACCGCCCCAAGCCTCGCCGCACTTTTGCACGAGCGCGACGACGTACTCGTTCGGGCGCTCGCGCATGTACGCGATGTCCCAAGCGACGGACGCAACAGCACGCAATAGACTTGGCGGGTCGACGAGCTTGACTGCGAGATTCTGGATCGTAAAGCTCCGGAGCTCAGTAGCTACAACCGCGTTCCGTGCATACAGTTCGTCCAAAAGGCAGTGGAACCGCTCGGGCAAGTACGACCGTGCCGGTGCTTCGATCGCTTCGAGCAATCGCGCCTGCGCGCTCACGACTTCGCTTGCAATGACGCGCTCGGCGAGCGCAAACAGGTTGCGCTCACTCGCGTCGTCGAGCGCCGTTGGGACGCGCGTGATGCGGCGGAACGTTACAGTCTTGCCGACCATTGCAGCACTGTTCATCGTGTCTACTGACAGTGTTGACGATGTACTGAGCGCGACAGTCGTCTGGACGTACGTCTCACCAGCGAGCATGTCGTCCGCGATGCGGCACATGTTGTGCTTGAGTCCGCTATAGCGTCCGAGGTCGTCGGTGCCATCGCTGCCACCAGTACCGTCGCTGCGACTCTCGAGCAGCGCAAGGAGTGCGTCGCGGTCGGTAAAGCCCGTGAACACGGCGTAGGCGTAGAACTCAAAGAGGCGGTGGAGCATGCGCAGGATGTCCCATGCGATCGTTGGGAGGTGCTCCATCATCTTGAGGTACACGCCGCAGAACCTGTCGACCACATCGTTCGCGAGTAAATGCGAGAGTCAAAACGACTCAGACTATCGACGTCAGACGTACCGGATGAAACCTGCGAGCGTCGACGAGTTGAACACGATCTCGCGCGTGTCGCTGTCGGTTTCGACAGCGTTGTTGTTGTCGCCGTCATCATCGTCGTCATCCACCACCTTTTCAATCACTGGCTGCGTCGTCTCGTGCTGGAACCGAATGCCGTTCGCGAGCGAGAGCCACGTCGTCGTGTTCGCAGCTGCAAACGGGTTGCCCGCTGTCATAAACGTCGGGAACACGCGCCGCGTGTAGATCGGATGGAGCGCAAACCTGTCGCGCGCTTTCGTTGCAAAGCGGTAGCCACTGCGGGTCTCAATCATATGGAGCAGACCAGCTGCGGTGTCGCCGTGCTCGAGATTCGTCGTGACGCGCTGCCAGTTCTCCGTGTCGAGGAGCATGCGCAAGAGCTCCATGTTGTCGTCATGCAGTGCGTTGAGGTACTGTTCGCACTTGGTGCGGATGCACGACCGCAGTCTGAAGGCGAGCCATACCATAGCGCAGTTCATCCGTCACAGTGTTAGACGAATACATGATGCGAGATGGACAGGCGGCCAACGCAACGCACTTGGTCGTCGCAGCGCCCGTGAACTCCTCGCCAATCTCGACGAACGTGCTCGTCGCGTGCGAGAGCGCAATGATGTGCTCCATCTTGAAGCCTGCCGTGTGGGTGTGAGTGACGACAGCAACAGCAGCGTAAGCCTCCACCCTTTCCTCCCGCAACAGTGCGCCATCCGCACTCAGACGCACCGTAGGTCATGTCCATGCGGTCGAGCACTTCCATGACGGTCTGCTGCATGTTCTCCCACACGATCTTGCGGTACCGCAAGAGCGTCATGCCGGTTTCACACAGTACGTGGCTGTACAGCGACCGCTGCGTTGATGCCGATGCTGACGATGCACCAGCGCTTGTGTCGCTCGCGACGCTATTGCTGCGCTTTGCACGCGGCGACAGCAGTCGCTTGAGCTTCGCACCGACGCTCTTGTCGACTGAAGCTGCTGCATCGCTATGACTGCTACTGCGACGCTCCAGCTCGTCGGCCGTGTCGTCGTCATCACCATCGTCATCCTCATCGTCGTCATCGTCATGGTCGTCGTCGTCGTCAATGCCGCAGCGGTGCAAGTACGCGACATCGTCGTTCCGCGGGTTGAACGGATCGCGATGCCACTGCACGAGCAGGTAGTACGTGTGCATGAGGTCGGTCAAGCGCTCAAAGCCGCGCGTCACGTCTTCGATCGCTTGCGCCGCCGGCGAGAGCGTTGGGCCGCTAGCGCCACTACCAGCTGCAGGATTGTTGGCAGCGTCATTGCTGCGCTTCTTGGCCTTGCGCGGCTTTGACGACGTCCGCTTTGCGCCATTCTTCTTGCTGCTCTTCTTGCTATGACTCGGCGACGTTCGCCGCTGCGACTGCGACCGTGGCGGTGCAAAGAGCTCGGCAAGTGCGTCGCGCGTGAGGTCGTCGATGCAGCGCACGACGACGTCCGGGATGTTGGCGAGCACGTCGCTGAGGCGCGTGGCCGAGAACTCGAACCCAAGATGCTCCGAGTGCTCGGCGAGCGTGATGTACGCGTGCAGGAGCTCCTTGTACTGCAGCGGATCAAAGCGTTCGGCCACAGCGCGGAGCGACTGTACAGAGGAGAGATACGAAGAGAGAGCCAAGCGAGTGCGAGTGCGCGAGTCGCCAGCCAAGTGAGTTACTGCTGACACTCACATAGAGCACAAACACATTGTGTGGCTGTAGGTGACTGAGCCACAGAGACAGACCTTGTCAAACTGCTGACGAAGCTCGGGGATGAAGTCGTGGACGCGGTGCGTGAGCTTCTGGAGGATCTGGAGCTTCTCGAGCTTGGCGCTTGCGAGCTGCTTGCGCAAGCCAATGCAGATGTCCACCTACAGCATTGCCATCGCCATACAGAGTGCCACAGCGCTTAGCTGACCGATCGATCGACGTGCGAGTGTGTGCGTACACCAATACATACATACGCACACACAACGTACTGCAGTCGTGAAGCTGTTGGCGCGCAGTGCGCGCGTCATGCGCTGCTCCTCTTCAAAGTACCGCAGCACGTGGTCGCCATGGTCGATGATCTGATCCGCCGACGACAGCAGCGACAGTCGTACGCACCGCTGGTCAGTCGCTACTCACTCGACGCTACCACTCGCTATTGCGACGTACCTCTTCGACGCGGTCGCGGTTCCGCTTGATCTTGACGATCTCGAGCGAGCTGTAGCAGCGCAATCCCGTCAGTTCAGTTGACCCAGCCACTGTCAATAGCGATTGCGACTACAAGCAGCTGCCGTCACCTGATGATGAGGTCGCTCTTTGCACTCGCAAGCAGTCGCCGGCCGTTCTTGACGTGGATCTGCGCGCGCACGAGGTCCAAGTCGACCTCCTGCACTTGCTTCATGCCCTGGATGAACGCGTCCTGGTTCGCCCGCACGTCGGCTGCGAGCTTTGCGACGACGACGTCACGCGCGACGTCAACGGCGCTGATCTCGGTGCGCAGGAACGCGTCGAGGTCGGTGCGATTCGTTGGGAGGATGTCCTAGACAAGCACACATTGAGTCAGTATACGTGGGTATACACACATGGTAGTGCGGACGTACGAGCACGTGCGCGACGACGTCAAAGTGCTCGGTGAAGAAGCGCGGGTCGAGCGTCGCGAGGAGGTCGTCGTCGTACGCTGGCACAAGCACCGACTGTGTGATCTGCGAGTCAAGACCGCGCAAGCGTTGCGACAACCGTCAGCGCTGTGTGCATACAATGCGGTTCAATGCGAGCAACAAGTACGCACCTTTGGGGGCGACTGCGCTGGCGACGCGCTGCTGCGCCGCCGCACGGATGCAGCTCGCTCTGCACTGCTCTCGTCCTCGCTGCTCGCCGTTGTTGACTGTTTCTGCTGGTTTGTCACGAGTTTGCGACTGCTCGACGCGAGCTTGCGCACCCACGCAGTGTCTTTGAGTGCAGCAAGCGACGGCAAGTCGTCGAGCAGCTCCTTGGAGCGACTCGCGCGCGGCTCGGAAGCAGCATCTGCATTCGTGTCGGTGCCGAGTTGTGCGTCCTTGGTTGAAGCTGTCGTTGCTGCAGGCGACGCGACAGCGTGCGTCGTCGTCGTCGCTGCGATAGGGCCGTGCAGCCACGAGTCCATGCTCATGTCCATCGCAGCGCGTGGTGCGTGTTGCAGCGTTCGATGGTGTCAAGATTGAAGGGGTCGAGCTGGGTTAGGAATATGCGTGAGTGCAGGTAAACCTGTGTTTCTGCATATGTACATCATTTTCACAGGTATATCGCATACTGGAGGTCCTGTCCATATCCTTCGGCCGATCTCGAACGCCACACACAAAGGCAGCAAGCGCCACGACCGCCAGCCAGCCAGCCCTTCCACGCCACATCCATCGCCACGCCACGCAACTTCCGCCTCCCACGCTGAGCATCGCAGCCAGCATGAGCGACACCAGCAGCAGCAGTAACGTGACAGTTGGCGAGCCCCACGCTGTCTCGGACGCCACGAAGGCGCGCGCCGAGGAGCTCAAGAGTGAGGGCAATGCAGCGCTCACGGCATTCAGGTTCCCGGCCGCCATCGAGCTCTACTCGGCCGCGATTGCGCTGTTCCCGACCGCGATCTACTACGCGAACCGCGCAGCTGCACACATGAAGACCGAGAGCTACGGCCTTGCGATCGATGACGCAACGGCAGCGATCGACCTCGACGCGAGCTACATGAAAGGTGCGTACTGCCATCAGTGGTGGCATCAGCGACAGTCACTACCTCGCTGCACATACGTCTGACTCTCTCTCTCTCTCACACACATACGCATGCATGCACGCACGCACATACGCGCTCGCTCATTCGCTTGACTACACAGCGTACTACCGCCGCGGGTCGGCTGAGCTCGCGCTTGGGCACCACAAGAAAGCCGTCAAGGACTTTAAGCTCGTCGTGCGCATGAAGCCAGCGGACAAGGACGCACGCGCAAAGCTCAAGCTGTGCGAGAAGATCATCAAGGAAGCCGCGTTTGCTGCTGCGATCCAGTCGGAGCGCAACCTCCCGCTCTCCGAGACGATCGACGTGAACGCAATCGGTACGTACGTCGCTGTTGGCTGCATCCTCTACGACTGCTAGCCCTCGCTATGCTTACGATACGTATACTCTCTCGCACCAGTCGTCGACGCAACGTACGACGGACCGCACCTCGCAGCTGAGCCAAGCGCAACGAAGCCCGACTTTCTCGTTGCGCTCATCGACCGGTTCAAGCGCGGGAAGCTGCTGCACCGCAAGTACGTCATCCAGATCCTGCTGGCGATGAAGCGCTTGTTTGCAAGCCTCCCATCGCTCTTGGAGATTGCGCTGCCGGACGAGACGCCACACGCGCACGTGACGGTCTGCGGCGACACGCACGGCCAGTTCTACGACGTCTGCAACATCTTTGCGCTGAATGGACTCCCGTCGGCGACGAATCCGTACGTGTTCAACGGCGACTTTGTCGACCGCGGGTCGTTCTCGTGCGAGGTCGTGCTGCTGCTGTTTGCGATGAAGCTCGTCTATCCGCAGCACGTCCACTTGTTGCGCGGGAACCACGAGTCGAAGAACATGAACAAGATCTACGGCTTTGAGGGCGAGGTCAAGCACAAGTACGACGACACGGTCATGACGCTCTTTACCGAGGTCTTCAACTGGCTCCCGCTCGCTGCTGTCATTGAGCACAAGGTCTTGGTAGTTCACGGCGGGCTGTTCACCGACGAGAACGTGACGCTCGCCGACATTGCCAAGATCGACCGGAACCGCGAACCGCCCGAGAGCGGCTTGATGAGCGACCTCATGTGGAGCGACCCGCAGCCGTTCCCCGGTCGCGGCCCGAGCAAGCGCGGCATTGGCCTCTCGTTTGGCCCGGACGTGACGAAAGCGTTCCTCGCCCACAACAACCTCGGTGCGCTTTGTGTTGTATAAGCGTGTTGTGCAATGGTTGGCTGGGAGTGGATTCGTACTGAAGTGGATACTGTATACATGTCTGCACCTACAGAGCTGCTCGTGCGGTCGCACGAAGTCAAGGACGAAGGCTACCTCGTCGAGCACGACGGCAAGTGCATCACGGTCTTTAGTGCGCCGAACTACTGCGACCAGATGGGCAACAAAGGCGCGTTCATCCGCTTTGAGAAGGACATGAAGCCGCAGTTTACACAGTTCACGGCCGTGGTGCGTCGCGTGTTGAGCGATAGACAGACAGACTCACTCGCTTGCATTGCCTGGATGACTCACACTGTTCGCTCTGTCATACAAACAGGAGCACCCGCCGATCCGCCCGATGGCATATGCTGGCAACATGGGCGGCATGTTTGGGTAGCCAGCCAGCTGTCGCTGCTGCCCCGCTGCGTGTCGGGCCGAGCGACAACTTTGACTACTATGACGACTGCATCGGTCTGTCAGTCACTGCGCGTCGACTCGGTCCGGCGGCTACGTGTCGTCGTGCTGCTGCGCTTGCAGCAGGCGTCTCGCGGTAGTTGACACTGTCGACGAGCTCCTGGCGATACGGAATACAGGTCTTGTATCTTTTTGCCTCTGTCTGTCTATTTGTCTGTCTGTGTACCCACGCTACGAATCGCTCTACTGGCTCCGCTGGAGCTCGTCGAGAAGCTGCGCAGCGTTCGCGCGAGCTAGCGCCGCAAACGCTCCGCTACTCGCGAGCTGCGCGCGATAGAACACACGTGTCGCCTCGGACGCGAACGCTGGGACCCGCGCGGTCGGCGGCGCCGGCGGCGTCCACATCGCAAGCGGTGCGAGCGCACAGAAGACCTCGTCGCCATTGAGCGCTGCGAGTGCGCGAAAGAGCGTCTGCGTCGCTGCGACGACCGATGGTGGGCACGTCGCACTGAGGAACCGGCGAGTTACGGCGGCGACGTCCGGGACGATCTGCGTCATCGCGCTCGACGTGCTGCTTACAGTCGCGAGGCACTCGAGCGCGGCGAGCAGCAGCTGCGAGTCGAGCGTCCGACGCACGCGCGGTGCTGCAACACTGTTGGTGTCAGCGTCAGTGTCAACATCGCGACTGCTGCTGTTTGCAGTCAGCAGTCGGTCGTGGCCGGTCGTATCATCCGCTGACGCGGACGTTGACAGCAGCAGCATCGACCGCGTGAGCTGCGTCGCGCTGCTGCTGCTGGTCGTTGTCTCGCCGACTTCGATTGCGAGCAGCTGCGACCGCAGTGCGGGCCAGACGCTCTCGACGACGCGGTCGCCGACAAAGTCGCCCGCGACCGCTGCGATCGTCGTCACGAGCTGCACTGCTGCGGTCACAATCGGCTTGTTTGCGACTGCGAGGCGATGCAGCAGCACGGGCCAGAGGCGATGGATCAGTGGCAGCAGCTCGGTACGTGCGTCGCGCAGCAGCTGCACGCCGTCGCTCAGCATCGACAGCACGAGGCAGCACGCGATCGGGTCCGTTTCGGCCAGAAAGTGGCTCGACCGGTCGACGATCTCGACAATGAGCGCAGTGTATGGCGAGGATGACGCCGATGCGTCACCAACTGCGTCGTCATCGTCATCGGCATCAGCGCTAGCGTCCATGGGACTGCGCTCGCCGTACTCGACTGGCATCGCACCCTTGAGCTTTGCCCGCATGTCTTCGTCCTTGCTGTCAACACTGTCAACACCGTCATGGATCTCTTCGATCGAACTCGGCTCATCGTCATCGTCATCTCTTTCGTCCTTGGCCTCGTCCGTGAGGATGCGGATCTCGTCGATGAAGCTGTCGAGCAGCGCGCCAGGCGGCACGACCACGCGCTCAGAACCGACCGGATGCGGTTTGCCAAGGATGCCAGTCGTAGACGGTGGTGCTTGCGTCTGCCGCTCAGCCTCTATACTCACAAGCAGCCGCTTGAGCGCGCGCAGCAGACTCGGCAAGTGCCGCGAGTGCTGATGCGCGTCAACACTCAACAGCAGCGCAGCTGCCACTTCGTCGACGAGCGGCAGCGCAGCAAGGCGCGTGTGGCGCAGTACGTTGTCGACAACGCGCGCCGTCGCAGGGTACGCGTCGAGGTGCGCAAGTCGCGCAACGAGCGCGTCGACAAAGTAGTCCATGTTGGCTTCAAACAGCGCGTCGAGCGTTGCGCAGTCAGTCACGAACGCGACTTTCGAGAGCGTTGCGAGTGCTGCGCGCTCGACTGCGACGTCGCGCGACCCGAGCTTCTCGACGAGCGGGTACAGCGACGGCAGCAGCAGCGGCGCAAAGTCGCGCTGGAGCACTTCGACACACACGCCAATCGTTTCGACCATGAGCGCGCGCTGCGCAACGTCTGTTCGATAGCCTTGTGGGGATAGAGTCGTCATGTGTACATCGTCATTGAGTTCGTGCCAGCGCTCGTGGGCAAGCAGGTCTTCGAGGATGCGACCGACGAGGTGCACGTCGACACGTCCTGGCCCTGTCTGTATGAGGCTGTTGGCTGTCGTCGATGGCACGTGAGCGCGGAGCATGCCGTTGAGTACGAGCAAGACCTCGGCCATGCGACCCGATGAGGACGCGTCAGCGCTGATGTCGCTGTCACTCGCAAGCAGTCGGAACGCGCAGTCGACTGCGACGGCCGGTGTCGTGACTGCACCGATCGCACGTAGCAACTCGGTCGCGGCTTCGACCGACTCGGCGTCGTGGAGGTACCGAAGTCGCTTCTGGAACTGCGACGTCGTGAGTGTGCGTTGTGATCGTGTAGCATCGTTGTTGACTACTGACAGTGTCTGCACCACGACAAGGTCCATGTCGATCCGATCGAGCGCGAACACGTGTGTCAGTGCTGTGTAGATCGCGACGATCGCTGCGTCCAAGTGCGCGCCGAGACGCTGCGGCCCAAGGAACCGCGCGTACGCGACGAGCTGCCGCATAACACGGACGCTCGCGCGCTCGTGCTGCGTGCTGACCGCGAGTGCGAGCGTCGTCAGGTGCTGCTCAAAGCGCACTGCAAGAGCTGGCGCCACGTCGAGGTACGATGCACGTGCGTCCAGTGCTGGCTGAAGGGCGTCCAGTTGTTGCTGTGCTGCTGATGCAACAGCATCGTTACTGTCGGTGCGCAGCACGAGCAGCTCGTCCAACGACAAAAAGAACGAGTCGCGCAGTGCTGACGACTGTACGACCGCGCCGCAGAGTGCAGTGAGCGCATACCGAATGCGCCACGATCGAGGCGCGAGCTGCGCGTGAAAGAGCCGTGAAAGGAGCGTGTCGACGTGTGCTGCTGTCTCGATCAGCCACGGATCGGTTGGTGGCGACGGTGCGTCTAGACTATCCGAGTCCGTGTCAGCGTTGATGGCAGTGTCTCGATTGTGCTGTTGCTGCTGCTGCTGTGCGAAAGCACGGAGTCCGTCGATCGTCGTTGCATTGGCTGACGGATCGTCCTTATCGTCACTCTCGGCGTTGAGACAGAGAGCGATGGTCTGTGCGAGGCACTCCAGTGCAGCAGCTGCGACCTTGGATGCCTGCTGCGGTGCCGTTGCTGTGCGCCACATACCGACTGAGACGCCCGGGAAGAACTGCCGCAGTAGCGTCGCGTCGTGGACGAATGCGGTGACGCCAGCAAGTGTCTCGACGGCGAGCAGTGCTGCAGGGCGGCATCGATCAAACTGCGCGACGTGCAAGAGACTCGCGACGACGTACGCAAAGAAGTGCAAGCGCTCCGACTGCATAGCTGCTGGTGACTCGGTCTCGACAGTGAGGTGGAGCGATGGCGCGCGGTGGCGCAGCAGCAGCTGCAGACTCGTGAGCACATGCAGCCGCAGCTCTTCGGACTGCGCCTGCAGCGATCGACTTGTGCGTGGCCGCGTTGCACGACCGCTGCTGCTGCTACTGTCGCTATTGCGGTCGAGCGCTGCGTCAGGCACGGGCAGGTACAGCGCGCAGCTCTGGAGAAAGCCGAGGAGCTTCGACTCGGTAAACACCCGGATCTGGCGCTCGCAGCGAGCGAGCGTGCGTGCGAGCACGAGCAGTACGCTCTCCTTCACGCGTGGCTCGCTCTGTGCGACGATGCCGAGCAAAAGCTTTTGCGTTGCAAGTAGCACGATGTCATCCATCGTCGCGCTCTGGAGTGCGACGCCACTGCCAAACAGACTTGTCGGCTCGGCTGTGAGCACAGGCCGCGCATCCTGTTGCTCGTACAGCGCTACAAGGTCGCTGCAGACAGCGCACAGCAGTGTTGCATCGTGCTCTGATAGCGTCTCGAGCTGCACGAAGCGCGAGAGGCGCGTGCAGAGCGCGATGTGCTGCTGCTGCGTTGCGTCCATCGTCGTTTGTGTGTGCGTGTCAGTTTGTGAGCGTTGCTGTTGTTCGGCAGTCACGAATTTGCGCAACAATGCTTTAGTACAGTATCAAGCCAGCGTAATACGCCACGATAGAATATATTGTTATCGAGTCGAAGACATCCTGCCACAATCACTCGCACTACAGATCGCAAACGACAACCTCAGCGACGCGAGTGAGGAGGGAGCATGGGACAGCAGGGACGGCGCGAGCAGCGCCATGCCGAGCTCCTTGCGCGGCTCGCTGACGTGCGCAAGCAGCAGCAGGCGCTTGAATGCGAGACCGACGCGTTTGTGCGCGACCCAGCAGCGCCTGCAAAGGTTGCAGCACACGCGTCGCTGCGCGAACTGCTGCAGCTCACGCCCGAGGTCGCAGCGCTCGGCGCGCAGACTGGCAGCGTCGTCGAGCGCATCGCAAATGCAAACGACGTGGCCGAGAAGATGACGCGCGAAGTGCGCCGCATCGACGTGATCCAGTCGCGCATGCGCGCGTGCCTCACGCAGTCGAGTCAGCTCCTGAACCTGCGCAACGCAATGGTCGGGCTTCGCCGCGCGATGCAGCGGCGCGACTACCCGGACGCAGCGCGGTTCCTCCAGGAGCTCAAAGCGATCGAGCAGTTACTGACACTCGACGTCGCCGACAAACTGCGCATGGACACGATTGAGAACGACCTGAAGAGCGTGATCGAGAGCGCGTTCACGCACGGGCTGCAGACGAACGACCGTGCGACAGTGCAGACCTACGCGCCGCTGTTCCAGGTCGTCGACTGTGCGTTCGAAGAGCGCGGCTTCGCGATGCTGCTTGCGTTCGTGACCGACGCGCTTACAGCAGAGCTCGATGGACTCGCGACCGGCGCGTACAGCACACGCGAACACATGGACCACCTCACGACGATCTTCAATGCGATCGCAGCCGCGTCGAACGCAAACGACGCGCTTGTTGCCCGCTGCTTTAGTCGCGTCGACGGTGCGCGGCGACTCACGCAAGCGCTGTATGCACTTGGCGAGCGCTGCGCAGTCGCGGTCCTTGGAGGATACACGCAGCAGCGGCGCTTTCGCGAGCGCATGCAGAACGTGGCCGAGCCTGGGGCTGCTGCAGTACAAGCGGCAGCAGTCGGCACATCAGCACCGACTGCTGACAGTGACCGTGGCAGTGCAGCAGCGGACGACGCGATCGCTGTGCTGAACGAGCAGCTGAACGAAGTCGCGCTCGTGATCCAACACACGCAGACGTACGAGCGGTTCATGCGCTCGCGCGTCGCTGATGACGCGACTGCCAGCGCAAGCGACAGTGTCGATCGCCAAGCGACAACAACGAACGTACTGCCGTCGAGTCACGCGAGCGAACTGGGTCGGTCGGTCCAAGAACTTGCGGGCTACTACTGCTACTTTGAGAACGACCTGCTCACGCGCGCTGCTCGCAAAGCGTTTCAGTACGAAGAGCTCCGCTTTACTGCATCAGCTGCAGTTACTGACAGTGTCGACGTGATGACGAACGCCAGCCACACGTTTCCGATCTCATCGGCGATCGACGAGATCTTCTACGTTGCGCGCAACTCGGGCCTCCGTGCGCTTGCAACTGGCCACGTCGACTGCGCTGCTGGCGTGCTGAACCTCATCAACACGGTGCTGCGCGACGCACTTGGCGACACGATGCGGCAGCGCATTCGCAACATGGCGATGCACATCAAGCTTGGAGCGGCAGCAGTCGACGAGAGCAGCGACAGTTCGGGACTCTTAGGTGCTGCCGTCTCGAGCCAACTGCAGCAGCAGCTTGCGAAGCTGAGCAAGAACATGGGCCCGATCCAACTGCCGACTGGTGGTAGCAGTAGCAATATAGGCAGCGCTAGTACTAGCACAAGTGGCGACGCGGCTGCGCAGCCGAGTGACGTGCGCAAAGAGCTCGGGCCGGATGTTGTCATGAACAGTCTCGAGGCGACCGCAGCGTACATTGCGCAGCTCAAGCGCGAGTTGGCGCACGAGCTGCCGACCGCGTTTGGCGCTGACGTACCAACGCACATCCTCACGTGTCTCAGCGGCCTCGAAGACGCGTCTGCCGAGCTCCAGCAGTTGCTCGCAGCAGCGCACAAGAAGCTCGGACGGCTGCTCGCACCCAGGATCGCAGCAAGTCTCGGTCCATTGCTCGCGCCAACAACAGCGTCAACACGGCGCACGACTGCGGCCGTCACGTACGAACTGACCGAGCACATGTTCACTGTGAACGAAGCGAACGATCCGTTCGCGCACCAGTTTGTCGCGAGCATGCGCGTGCTGCTGGCGCCGTTGGCTGCCACGCTGTCGCCAACGAACAGCCGTTGCGTTGCCGAGACATGTGCGCGCGCGACTGCAGACGCGATCGAGCAGTGGTTTACGAGTCCGCGCCGCCCAAAGTTCAGCCAGCTTGGGGCGTTCCAGTTTGACAAGGACGTGCGGGTCTTGAGTGCGTACTTTAGCGAGAGGTGCGACTGCCGCGACGTCTTTGCCGTGCTGGCGCAGACTGCGAGCGTACTGAGCGTCGATGCACCCGATGACGTGCTCGACTTGGTCGGTCGCCGCGCGCGCGGCGTCGAGTGGAAGCTCTCGTCTGCGCGCGTGAAGGACGCGCTTGCGCGCCGCATCGAGTTTGCGGACGCGACGATCAGCCGACTCAACCTCGATCTGTAACGACGACGGCAATGTCTTGAGAGTGCGCATCGGCATCACAATCGCAGATGTAGCTGTCAACAGCGAGCGGTCG
>JAASGP010000530.1:0-16997 GCA_023334275.1 Globisporangium carolinianum | reverse complement strand
GTCGGCTACAATCGGTCCCGCATGATTTGACCCACAGCAACGCTACCGACAAACCGCCGACAGAGTCTCGCAACGTCCCAAGTCTCAATTGCTCAAGCGCTCATTCGCGAATTCGACGCGTCGAGCTCAAGCGACTTTCCATCCTTCTCGCATTCGTTCTTCCAGTCAAGTTTGTCCCAAGGTCCAAGTAATTGCTACTGCAACAATGACTCTCGAATCGCCCAAGTACGACGTCATCGAGACGCCGTCGATCGGCGGCAAAGACAGCCACGTGCCGTCCATCCGTCCAAAGAAGCCCGTGAACAAGTGGAAAGAGTGGTTCTTTGGCATCCCCGGGATCCTCACGGGTGCTGTGCTCGGGATCTTCATCGGCTGGGCGATCCAGACGACCGAGCCAACCGACGAGCTCGTGTCCTGGATCGGCGTACCCGGCAACCTCTTCATCCGCGCGATCAAGTGTCTCGTCACGCCACTCGTGTTCTGCAGCTTGATCGTCGGCATGGCCGACATGCTCGCAGTCGGCAAAGCCGGTGCAATTGGCTGGCGCACAGGTCTGCTGTACCTCACAACAACGATCATCGCAACGTGCGAAGGCCTCGTGTGGGTCCTCATCTTCCGCCCGTACTTTGGCAACAAGAAGAAACTGACCGAAGCATCAGTCGCAGCAATGGCGTTCGAGTGCGACCAGCCAGGCTACTTCCTGACCGAGGCGAACGGCACACTGAGCTGTGCGTTTGATTCCGTGTTTAATACAACTGAGAAGACGGTGTCCGACGCTGCGACGTTTGTCGCAAAGGACCTCAAAGAGTACTTTGCAACATCATCGAAAGGCTTTGCGAAGCGCACGCTCACGCAAGCGCTGCAAGGCCAGCTCGACGCGATGGTCCCAAGCAACATCACGCTCGCGTTCTCCGAGGCGACGCTGCTGTCGATCATCATGTTCTCGGTGCCATTTGGCATTGCGATCTCGCTGCTGCCGCGGAACGCAAAGGTCGTCGCCGACTTTTTCCGGGAGATCAACATGGTGTTTATGACGATGATCTTGTGGGTCATCAAGTGCACGCCGATCGCAATCATCTCGCTGCTCGCATCGTCGATTGCGGAACAGGACGATCTCAAGTCGATTGTGTCGGACGTCGGTGTCTTTGTCGCATGTGACTTGCTCGCACTCTTTGGCCACTGCTACATCTTTTACCCACTGCTGCTACGTGCATTCGTACGGTGCAACCCGTTTGCGTGGCTCAAGCAGATGGTCCGCGCACAGCTCTTTGCATTTGGCTGTGCGTCGTCCATGGCGACGCTGCCGATTGTCATGGAGTGCATCGATGCCACGAACGTCATTTCCAAGACGCTGTCGCGCTTTGTGCTCTCGCTCGGTGCGACGATCGGCATGGACGGCGCTGCGATTGGGTATCCGATTGCAATCGTGTTCATGGCCGAAGCTGAGGGCATTGGCGAGATCATTGGCGGCGTCGAGTACTTTCTCGTGATCCTCGTGTCGACGATCGGTGCCGTTGGGTCCGGGCCAGTACCAGCTGCTGGCATCGTCATGACCATGACGATCTGGACGAGCGTGTTCCCGAGCGTGCCGCTGCCGTCGACGTTTGCGTTCATTGTTGCGACCGACTGGTTCCTCGACCGGTTCCAGACCGCAGTGAACGTCACGTGCGACACGATCGTGTGCCGCATTGTTGCCGAACAAGTCGGTGAGACAATCGACGACGACATGCGCGGCAACTTGGCGTCGGTCGTTGACGGCATGCTGAGCCACAACCCAGAGCTCAAGGACGCGATCGAGACGCCGCGCAACCACGCGTAGAGATCTATGAGCGATAGTAAGAGAGAGCGAGTTGGAGAGAGAGAGAGAGCGAGCGAGAGCGAGTGTTCATGTATCTGTTTGTTTGAATCGCCCATTTGGTTGTCAACAGTGAGTCGTCGAATGGTCGTATCGACCAGCAATTGAGTTGAATGAGAACGACACATTGCAGGCATCGTGAAACAGACTGCGGCTTATTTGATAGCCTTTGCGGTCGCTATCGAGTAACTCGCACTGCGGGCAACAGACTCAGACTCAAGGTCTGACGGACACGAATGTCTGTCGCTCGCAGGATCGTTGCACTCGAGCGACCAGGTGATCGCAAGTCCCGTTCGTTTTCTCGTTCACAAGCTGCACACCGCTGCCACGATCGTTGCTGACGCATGTTGTGTCGAGCCGATCCACTTCCTGCACTAGTCCTGACAGCAACAACACAGGTTGCTACGTTGTGCTCCAGTCTTCAACTTGACAGCCCGCAAATGTCAAGCTTGTTATTGCGCCACCAATTTCGTCAGCAATGATATGCGTGCGTGAGACGACCCGACCTGGAGTTCGATGTGCTTGCATGGTACAAGTAAGTGCAATAGAACCAAGAAGCTGATGGAGACGATCAACTTCGTTCGCATTTGACGACTTGACCTTAGCACCAAAGTTTGTCATGACTGCGATCCTTGGTGACTCAACAATGTTAGTTCGCACGTTGAGTTTGATATCGCATGAATATCGTTTGCAGCAGTTCAACTCGTTAAGTATGGACTTCATTCGCTTAGAAGAGAATAGTGCGCTATATATTACATTCGCTTTTGTACGTGCTTTGTACTGAAAAGTACTACTTCACCAGCTGCATTTACTCTTCCTGACTAACTGGTGATACAAATTTGTACACTCTTGGCCATGTTGAACGTTGGATTGCTTCATCAAGGCCGAGTACAGCGGTCACACTTTTCTTTTGAGCTACGATGTGCCGCACACTTCACTCACTTCTTCCCTTCTCCCTGCGATCACAAGGAAATGAGAAAGATCGCGTGTTCACGGCGAAACAACTCCTTGTTGGCATCGATCGTCCAGCCTGCACGTTACCAAGGGAAGCAGAGTCGAAAGCGAGGCGATATACCTGCTCCAGAGTGTTCCTCGAGATATTCACCAGCACTGCTGCCTGCACTGACCTGGCCTGATTCAGACACAACGATCTTGCAATGTGCAATCACATAGCCATCGACTGACCAAGCACTTACAAGATCGCACAACACACAACACATGCTTCATTGTCATATTGCTTCGCGCTCAGACTCATCCTACTCATATACATACGGCTGCGTGAGCGGCGACATTGTGACTCTAGACCTCGGACTTGGCGCCGGACGCCTCAATTGCTTCTTTCAGCTCTGGGTTGTGGCTCTTGAACTCGTCGACTGCCGAGATGAGGCTCGCACGCTCGTTCTCTTCGACGGTCTCGCCCACGAGCTGCGCGACGATGCGGCACACGACCGTATCGCACGTGACGTTCACGGCGGTCTGGAATCGGTCGATGAACCAGTCGGTTGCGAGCACGAAGCCGTACGTCGACGGCAGGTCGACACTCGGGAACACACTCGTCCAGATCGTGATCGTCACGACACTACCGAACGACGGCACGGGGCCAGCACCGATCGCACCGATCGTCGACACGAGCACGATGAGGAAGTACTCGACGCCGCCAATGAGGTGCCCGAGTCCCTCGGCTTCCGCCATGAACACGATCGCGACTGGGTACCCGAGCGCTGCGCCATCCATGCCGATTGTCGCACCGAGCGAGAGCACGAACCGCGACAGCGTCTGCGTCACTTCCTTTGTCGCTTCGACGCACTCCATCACGACCGGCAGCGTCGCCATTGACGACGAGCTCCCGAGCGCAAACACCTGTGCGCGGACCATCTGCTTGAGCCACTTGAACGGGTTCGCTTTCACAAACAGCCGCAGTAGCACAGGGTAGAAGATGTAGACGTGCCAGCAGCGAAGACAAGGCTGCTGAGTGTTGCACACGAA
Organism: Globisporangium carolinianum; assembly: GCA_023334275.1. Taxonomy (NCBI): domain Eukaryota; phylum Oomycota; class Peronosporomycetes; order Pythiales; family Pythiaceae; genus Globisporangium; species Globisporangium carolinianum. The sequence continues at coordinate 13,156 of JAASGP010000530.1, read as the reverse complement.
TCATCGTACTTATCACTTATTTTGTGCGAGTTGTACTGGGTCGTCGTTGCTTGAGCACTAGCTCTTTTGTGCGATGAAATACTTGACAAATGAAGGATTCACCGACTTGTAATCGACGTGTGTATATTAGCTGATTGTGATTTTATATACATGCTGCTATCATAATGAAATCCATTTTTATGCTGCTTTCGCTAATCGCTTCACAAACAAGTCATTTCGCAAATTGTCGATCATGGCAAGTTCGTCCTCTGTTTCGAGCGCTGCTGTTGCAGCCGCTGCTCTGATGCGGCCTCTGCGCGTGCCTGTGATCTCGTCGATCAAGGGCATGGGCGACGCGGTGCGTCAGAGACTGCGCGACTCGTCGCCGTCACACGCAGCCGAGCTCTTTCGCGCACGCGAGCTCGAGATCGTCGACGTACCGCCACCGCACGCGCTAGCGTCGACCGAGTCGCAGACGCCGCCTCGGCCCTGGAAGCTCAGCGCACAGCAGCAGACTCTGCTCGAGAACGCGCAGATCGTGCTTGGCGACGCCCAGACGCTCGCGCCGCTGCTCCTTGTGCCCAGCGTCGCGCTGCCAGCGCACCAGCAGCTGCTCTTGGAGCGCGTGCAGCTCGTGCAGGCGACGTATGCTGGCGTCGAGGCGTTCCACAAGCTGCTCACGACAGCCGCACCATCGACGCTGCGTCGTGTGTCGAGCGACAACGAGCCGTTGTTTACACTCACGCGCGCAGGCGGGATCATGCCGACTGCAATGGCGCAGTATGTACTCGGGTACGTCGCAGCTCTGAGCTGCTCAAGCCTGTCGATCTGCATGTATGTATGTATGTATGCATGTATATGGCGCTACTATACACTACTACGACTCACATACATCGACTACCTACGTACTAGCTGGATCATTGCACTCGAGCGCAAGTTCTTTCAGGCCAAAGCGTTCCAAGCCCAGGGCATTTACGCACGCACTGAGCTCGACTACCGTCCGTTCCGGTCGCTGACCGTGAGTATCCTCGGCTTTGGCGACATTGGTCAGGGCATCGGGCAGCTCCTGACGCTCGCAGGCTTTCGGGTCGTCGGCTTCAAGCGGCGACTTGATGCCGACACAGCCGTCGCTACGACAACAGCGTGTCGCGTGACTGACGACCTGCAGGACGCGCTTCGTGCTGCTGACTTTGTCGTCAGTGTACTGCCAAGTACGGCGGCGACGACGCACTTGCTGACAGCTGAGACACTCGCAGTGTGTGCGGCCAAGCAGCCAGTGTTGATCAACGTTGGTCGCGGCAACGTCATCGCCGAGTCGACACTATTGCACGCGCTCGATAGCAACATCCTCTCGGCTGCTGTGCTCGACGTGTTCGAGGTCGAGCCGCTGCCGACTGATAGTAAGCTGTGGCATCACCCGCGCGTGCACGTGACGCCGCACGTGTCGGCTGCGAGCTTCCCGGAAGACGTTGCCGACGTGTTTGTGTCGAATCTGGATGCGTATCTGCAGCAGCAGCCGCTCCAGTACGTTGTCGATTGGAGTGTCGGGTACTGAAACAGGGCTGGTAAGGCGCAGTCGCACCGTCGAATCCAACCAGAGTATGCGCCAGAGAGAGATGGACAGCTGAGGAGAGCACGCATGGCAGATCGAGCTCTCTATTCGTCATACAGTTACAACAAGACTCCCTCGTACACTCCAGTCAGTCACGCGTGTTATCATCCTCCCGCTTTACTGTTCGCTGTCATCGTCGAGCGGGTGCAAGTACAAGTTGTTCGTAGCGCCCCAGCGTGCGCCAGCAGCAGCTGCACGTGGCTGGCGCTTGCTGCTGCTGCTGCCAATCACTTCAGCACCAGTCGTCACACTGCTACCAACACTCGCTTCAGCTTCGAGCACTTGCGCAATGAACGCGATCTCGTTCGCTGCGGTCGGAGGCAGATGCGCATGGAGCGCATGCAGCTTCTTGGCGAGCTTTGGCGTCACTTCGAGTCCGTTGCGATGGCAAAAGAGTGTGACGCGTGCGAGCTCAGCAACGTCGACGTGGAGCTCCGAGACGGTCGGTGTATCTGCATTAGGCGCTTGCGACTTGCGCGGCGCCCCACGACGTGCTGGTGCAGCTGGCACCGCGTCCTTGCGCTCGGCCAACGCACGCGTCGCCTGCGCTACGAGTTCAGCTGTGACGATCGCGCCAAAGCCCTGCGCGAGTGCATCGTCGAGCACGCGCTTGCCAGTTGCGTCCATGAGCGCGAGCTTGTCGCAGCTCCGGAGCGCCGAGTAGTACACCGCGCCGTTTGGCTTGACAAACTGCTGCCGCATTGACTCGAACAGCTTGAGGCACTGGACCGCACCGGCCGTTGCGCGTTCTGCAGCAGCAGCTGTTTTTAGTGCAGCGCTCTTGGATTTCGACTTCGTTGTGAGGCTACTATTCAGCGTCAACCCGCGCGTCCGTGACGCGTACTCCATTGCGATTTCGTAGTGCCGAACGCTCAGTGGGAACGCGAGGATCGGGCGCGCAAAGAGCGCAGCGAGCGGCTCGAGCTGCTGCGTCTCGCCGTAGATAAACAGCAGCTGCTCGAGCACCTCTTGCTGGAAGAACGGCTTCATGTCTTTGAGCAGGACGTCGCCATGCGGGTCGGCAAAGAGCCCGAGGATGTGCCCAGCTTCCGCAAGGTGGCCGTACGCAACGAGCGCTTTTGTGACTTTGAGCACGCGGCTCGGCGGCGTGACGACGCTCTCGAGACCGTGGAACCGCACATACTTGAGCAGCAGCGCGGCAGCTGTCAGTGGATCGTGTTCGCGATGGCCCGGCTTGACGTCGCAGATGCGCTTGAGCAGCGCTGCAAACAGCGTCGGCGATACAGTCGCGTCAAAGAGCTCGACTGCGTGGTCGACGCGGTTCGCCTGGAGCAGCGCTGCGACCGCGTTCTCGGTCGAACAGCCTGGAATGGTCGCAATAGCGTCATGCAGATCGGTATCGCGCCGTGCGATCGCGAGCGAGAACAGCAGCGACTTGACGACGTTCGGGTCGGGGACAAACGTCGGGTCGGTCTGACACTGGGCGATCAGCGCGTCGCGGATTGCCAGGACCTTGTCGACCTGCCGCGCACGTGAGAACGCGACGACTGCAGCGTTCATCGCGTACGAATTCGGCGTCAAGCCAAGCGTCTGCGTCGTGTCGTAGAGCGCCATGACGTCGTCGTCGTCACCAACGGTCGCTTTGATCGAGATCGCCATTGACAGCGCGTCGCCGTCGAGCGATGTGCGATAGAGCTGCAGCATCTGCGCACACACGCGCTCGGCTTTGCGGATCGTCCGCTCAAACGCTGCTGGGTCAGCTGCGTGTTCGCGAAGGAGCGCGAGTACGATCTGCTTGTACATACGCAGTGGGATGCGGACAGTCGAGTCGGAGGCCGTAGTAGGGCGACTGGCTGCCGACGTCTTGGATGGACGACGTTCACGCAGCGAGTTGTGGCTCGCGAGGCGGTCGTACAGCTTGAGTGCGAGGTCCGATCGGCCTGCTACCATACAAACGTCGACAGCATCGGCAACGCTCTCAACGTTCACGTCGACCATGTGCTTGAAGCTCAGCGTCTCGAGCGCGAGTGCGTACGCAATGCGCCACTCGTCCGACTGCGACTCGCGCAGCGCTCTCAACACTTCCATCTTGCCGCGGATCGGTGGCTGGACGCCCTTGCGATGGGCCGCTGCGATCCAGTGCCGTGCAGCGTCGTACGCTTGGGCGTCCAAGAGCTTCGAGATCGTATCGCCAAAGCACAAGTCGGCATTTGATAGCGCGCTCACATCGACATAGTCGACGAGCTCGTTCATGCGCTGCCAGTTGTGATGGCGCACAAACGCGTCAGTGCTCGCCCTCACAATCGAGTCGTTGATCGTGAGGCCGCGAGTCTTCATGCGCTCGAGGTACGACGCGATGTGGTGCGACTGATCGTCGCGCGCTTTTGAGAAGCCACTGATCACGCCGTTAAAGAGCAGCTCGTCGTGCAAGTCCGACGCGTCGTCGACGTCGTTGACTGCGTCGACATGGGCGGCCAACGCGTCATCAAGCGAGTCGTCGTCGTCGTCCGTGTCGAGCGTACTGAGTGCGGCCGCTGCGTCCGCGTCATCGTCCGCTGCGTCGAGTCGCGATCGGTCGGCAAAGCTCTGATTCGCATGCGCAAGCAGCTCATCGAGCGTCTCGAGCTCGCCGCTTGCAGCAAAGACGCCAGCAAGACTCGCATACGCTGGCGGTAGAATGACCGGTACGTAGTGCGTCATGAGGTCCCACACGCGCTTCGCATCGTCCGTGTTTTGCGCCGGTACACGGTCGGCGTCGCGCGACAAGGCGTTAAAGACCGAGAGGTAGATACCAGCAGACCGCGGCAATGGCTTGTCAGCAGCCCTCCGACTTGCAGCGAACGAGTCGAAGAGATCAACAGCCGCCTGTGTCCGTCCAAGTCGACCGTTTGCGCGGATCGCAAGTGCAAACGTCGCGTCGCGGATCGCACGCGGATCGAACGTGCGGTAGATATAGTCAAAGACCGCGAGCGTGAGCTTCGAGTCGCTCGTCGCGGCCAACTCCTGGAGCAGCCGCGTGTACTTCATGAGCGCCGGTGCTGGTTCGTTTGCATCGACGATCTTCTGCCAGCAGGCAGCAGCAACGCTGTTCTTGCCGGTGCGGACGTACGCGACCATGATGCGGCCGTAGCAAAACACCGATGGGTGCATCCCTTGCGCGAGCATCTGGTCAAACAGACGGCCGGCGTGCCAGTAGTCGCCGTGCTTGATGAGCGCGTCGATCGTTGCTGTGTAGATCGGTTCGTGGAGCACGAGGCCGCGGTCGTTCACGGTCGCAAACGTCTGGAGCGCCTGCGGCAGTTCGTGGTTCACGATCTGCGCACGGATGAGCTGGTTGAACACGCTCTCGTCCGCTGCGACGTTGAGCGTCTGCTCCATCGCTGTGAACAAATGGACTGCAATGTCCGGCCGACCAGCCATCCCGACCGCGCGGATCGCAGCCGCAAAGTGCGACGGCCCAAGCGCCATGTTGCAAGTCTTGGTTGCGAGCGTACACACACGCTTTGCGCTCTTTGCGTCGCGCGTCTGGCCACAGGCCTCCATTGTTGCATGGAACGCAGCGTCCGAGAGCGCGACGCCTTGCGTTGTGACAGCGAGCGCATGGTCGACGACGAGCTGCCACTCTTCGCGCGCGAGGTACGCCTGCACGATGTAGTCGACCGTCGAGGTCGTGGGCAAGATCGCATCGACCTGCATGTTCTGGAGCAGACCCGGCAGCACTTCGACTTTGCCCATGCGCGCACACGCTGCGATCGCGAGCTCGTACATGTGCGGGTCGAGTGGAAAGCCGTGCTTGTCGATGCGGTCGAGCAGCTTGAGCGCCTGACGCCAGTTGCCTGCGTCGCGGCAGCTGCGCAGTTCGTCCATGAACACGCGGATCTCGTCGCTCGCAGCAGGCGAGAGCGCTGAGGACGCGCTGTCGCTGATGCTGCTCTGCCAACGGCGCTGCTGGGACGCTGCGCTAGCAATGCTGCTGCCATGCAGACGCATTGAGGTGTTTGTGTCGACGAGCATGTGGCGAAAGCGCGACGGTGGCGGTGCGAGCGCTGCGAACGAGTTGATTGCGCTGCTGCTGCTGCTCTTTGCTGCGCCGCCGCCGTTTGTGAGCACGAGCTGCTGGCTGCGGCGCGCCGGCTCGAGCAGACGTCGTGCGCGGATCATAGCGCTGCTGTGATGTGGTGAGTATGTGCGAAAAAGGTGTCGAGCGTGTGCGACTGGCACGGAGCAGCGCTTCTGCTGAAGAGGCTCTCAACGCAGCGGCGGCGACACGGACAACGAGGGTGTGTGGCAAGTGTGATCGCCACTCGCACGAAGCGATGCGATGCGAGCAGCTCGCCGCCGCCAGCCATCAGAGTCCTCGAAAATCCCTGTACAAGATCGGTGCCATTTCTCAGATTTCCTGTACAAGAGAGTCTCGTCGATGCAAGAGCAATACAAGACGTTGCAGCTGACATTGCACCCAACAACAAACAATGACAAGTCGGTTGACTCGCACAACTCGTACTTACTTGCTATGGTCTGGATGCTACCTACTCACAGGATACTCATGTCGTCCATTGCATCGAAACGACGACCTATCACAAAAGCACCAACAAGTCGATCGCTGATGACAGCGGTGTCGACGAGAGAGCTCTCGCAGTACACGCATCGCACATGAACATACATCCGACGATATAGGGTCTCGACGTGAGTCAACCAACATATCTTGGGCTTCCGCTGCGAGCAACAGAAGCGCGAAATGTATCTGGAGGCTACGGATGACTATCTGCCAGGTCAACACAGCTTATAGGTACAAAGGGCTGAACCGTTTCGGAAGCGAGCTATTGTTGTGGCTCACACACGATCTGCACGTCTGCAACCAGCGTCAGCAGTCAGGTGAGCATGGGCAAGAAGAAAGCGCCGTCGTCCAAGACGTCGCTGATGGCTGCAGACGAGAACAACGACGGCAGTGTCCCGCATCTGCTCGTGCCGGGGTCGACGCTCGAGGACTACTTCCACAGCATGAAGTTTGACCCGAAGCGCGACATGCAAGTGTCCAAGCACTTGCTCGTCGGCTCGCCGACTAACAACGCAATGGCGATGGAACGCGAAGACGACAGGACGTCAGTCAGAGACGTATCAGCAGCAACAGTCGAGGCAGACGCCAAGAGCAGCACGCCGGACGCAAAGCCCACGAGTGACAAGAGCAGTCCTAGCGACAACAGCAGCAGCAACGAGAGCGGCAAAGTCGCTACGGCAAAGAGCAACGGCGCACGACTTGCGCCTCCAAGTGAGGCGAAAGCAACACCGTCTGTCACGAGAAACAGCGACGACAACGATGCTCGCCTTGACGACAAAGAGCGCGACGAGTACGAGGACGACTACGAGTCTGAATCGCCGAGTCCCGACAGAAGCGTTGCAGGCATGACACTGAGCGACTACCTCCAGGCCAAAGAGACGGAGAACATCCAGGACGACAGTAGCGACTGCGAGTACGCGAGCAGCGGCGCGACTGCAGGTGTAAAGCCAAAGAAACACGAGTCTGGAGCAGCAGCAGTCGCTCCAATGAAACCGGTTGCGAACGCTCCAGCTGCAGCAAAGAAGGCAAACCCAACGGCACTGGTCAGCGGCATGTCGCTCGACTACTACCTCGGCGCATCGTCTGCTGACACCTCTAACGCCGATCTGCTCGACAGCGACGCAGACAGCAAGTCGCCGACCTCGAAGCGGAAGAAGGGCGGCAAAGTGACCAAGAGCAGCGCCAAAGCGACGATGCTCAAGCACGCAAGCGACAATACGAGCGTAGCGTTCGACGAGTCCGCGACGCCGTTCCAGAAGCGACAGACGAAGAAGCTCCGCGCCAAACTCAAGCAGCAAGCGAGTAGCAATAGTGCGAGTGCGCTGTCGGTGTCCAAGTCCATCTTGCTCGCCGAGTCGAGTGCGCTGTCGCTCCAGCCAAAAGCGATCCCACACAGCAGCACCGTTGCGTCGACCAAAGACAAGGTCCAGGACAGGAGGCGATCGTCCCAGCACCTACCGCAACCGTTATCGCATGCGAGTCCGCAGGCGTCGCAGCAGCACCCGCTGCCAAAACTCGTCGCGTCGTCCTCATCCACACACAGTCTGCACTCACTGAGCCACCAACCCCAACATCAGCATCAGCACCAGCATCACGACGTTGACAGCAGCGACAGCAACGGCGACGAGAGCGAGAAGCTCCCGCCGCTTGCGCACTACTGACTAGTTACAAAACGAGCTGCTGCCTACAATAGAGAAAGGCAGGGTGTGGACGAATGCGCGTGGGATCTCGTTGTCATCGCTCATCGGTGCTCTACCAGCAGCGCTACGTACTACCAACAGCTCACAGCTCAAACTGCCTCCTCAGTCGAGCGGCACGGGCTCAAACGGACCTTTTGCGCGAAAGTACGCGAGTGCAGCGTCCGCCTTTGTACGCGAGATGTTGTACGCCGGGTGCGTCGCAACGAGCAAGTTGTCAGCGTCACCGTAGACAACCGGCGCGTCTTGACTCCTACCAGCGCCGTGCTGCGCGACCGACAAGCCGCTAAGACAGTAGCACGAGTGGTAGTGGTCGCGCGGCTTGCCGGGTTTGTCGCGCAAGCCGCCTTCGACCTGCTGGCCGCACAACAGGATGTACCGCTGCAGCTGCGCGCGGTGGCACTGGTACGTCTGCTCGTCAAACTGAGCTGCGAGCACATCGACGAGCAGCGCTGGCAGTGCGCCTTGCCAGAAGCTGTAGCACCCGTCGACGAGCTTGTTCGTGCGGCCTTGGTACCCGCCTTCGAACGGCATCTGCCGGTTCGCGAGCCACTGCACGAACGCCGGGACGTCGCGCATTTGCGGCACGGCATCGAGGAGCCACAGCGTCGCAACTGCGCAGTACGCGTACCCGCCGTGGGCTTCGTTGCCCGGCTCGCCGCCAAAACCGCCTTCGTACGTCTGGCACGCTGCAACGTACTCGACAACGCCGCGCGTGAGCTCGTCCGTGAGGATCCCAAACAGACTCGCGATCGAGATGACGCAGTACGTCACGCGGACGTCCACTTCACTATAGGTGTACGAGTGGAAGTGAGTCGAGCAGTCAATACGTTAGGAGTGCCTAGTGTAGTGAGTCCTACAAAATACCTAGATATGCAGCTGCCTAGCATAGGCTACAAGGAGTACGTACCCGCCATCGTGCGCTGCGAATGCGCCTGACACGTGCTTGCGACGGAGGAAGAAGCGATAGAGCGCGTGGCGGTCGACAACGTCGAGTGCTGCTGGCGTACCGATCAGCGCGAGCGTCAAGCACGACGCGTAAGTTGTCGCCGTGTGTCCAAGCTGCGCAGGTCCACCGCCAAAACCGCCGTCGGCGTGCCAGCAGTGCTGGATCGTCGCTATGGTAGTGTGTTGATATACACATACCCATACATCGATACACGAGCAGCACGAGTGCGTGTGTGAGTGCCAGATCGCAGGACCAGTGGGCAGTGTCATTGGTCCTTGCACACGCATGACTCACAGATCGTGCGGTCAATGTACTCGACCGGCAGTGCGTCGAGCAGCTCGAGTGCGTGGAGGATCCAGTAGCAGATCCACGGACGACTGGATAGAGGCACGAATATAAGACAATGTGAGTCAGGCAGCGTCATAGACAGAGTGGGGGAAGGACAGCGCAGCCTCAGAAAGCGAGCAACGAACCTCGCATCGAGTGCGACAAAGCCCGACGGCAGGTGCAGGAGTCCGCGCTTGAGGTACTCGATGTGCTTCCCACGCATGAGCTTGGGCTACAGGCAGCGATCCAAAGTTGCGATGCGTGGCAGCAGAAGTGAGAGGCAGAGCAGTCAGTCGTGAGGCGACGAGTGTCACTGCATGCGATCGCTGTACAAACAGCTACCCACTTACACATGCACATACACAAATAACGACATGCAAGCATGTCCATGCGTGGTAGTACCTCGAGCGCGGCGTTTGCAAAGTCTGCGTTCTGCAGCTGCAGCTGCTGGTCTTCGGGCAGCTCCTCGAGCGGGAAGAAGAACATGCCGCAGCTCTGCTCACACTCGAACTGGTCCAGGTATGTGCGTGTGGCGACGCCATCGCTCTTGATGCGGTACGTCTCGAGCACGGCGGGGTCTTCTGCGACTGCGCTGATGGTCGTCATGGCCAAACGTGATCTGCTGTTGCTGTTGTTTTTCGTCTCGTTTTGTTATTGTTGCGAGTTGGTTCCGTTAACATAAATTCTGGTTTTACTGGCAAATAAGCACACGGTTTGTAAAAAGGTAGATACTATTTTATATTTCGGTCGATGCAATACAAACGACAAAATGAACAGCATCCATGCCAAAAAAGCACCGCACATTTTGGACATCCACACGAGCTATGCACTCGCACATCGACACATAAAGCACAGGTGAGTATCCAACTTTCACCATTACGCATGGCGACAGTGCTTATTGAGGTTGTGAGGGCGATAAATACGCAGGGGATGTTCCGAGGAAGTACGAGGATGCTAGCCCGCACACCATTGTTTATTGTTGTCATTTTATCAAGCACATGCACATCGCCACATAGAGCACACGTGAGTACGCATAAGTAACCTCTATGCATGTTGACGGTGCATTTATTTGAGGATGTGATGGCGTTACGAAAGCAAACTGAACCGTCAATGTTCAGTGCTAACGAATGGCTACCCGTCTTAGTGTAATATGTAGCAATACATTTGAAGCGGAAACGTTGATTATTAGTGGTAAAGAATATCGCTGATATTCGTCAATATGTACGCTATGTATTTGACGTTCATTATTTGCAGGTGTACTGTAACATTCAATAAAGCAGCATAACATGCAACAGCAATTAGAAGTAAACACTCAACCTTTCCAAGCGAAAAAATAATGAAACATATCTAAATTACACACCCTTATCCAACTGCAGAGCGAGAGGCAACAGAGATTTGAGGATCGATCGTGCGGGTACGAGTATACGGGCGTCAATAGCAACAGTACATCCTATCTCATCGTGGATCAATTCACTCTCATTCGACATGCACGCTACATTCGTATTCCAGCGCGATGCAACCACCTTAGTACCGATGTTGGACGTCGGTTAGCATTTATTCGAGTATTATATTGGATCATGCGATCGATTCGCAAATGGGATCAAATTGCAAACAGAACGAAGAATACAGGGAGGAAGAGTTTATATGCTGGTTTAAATGGACGTGAATATACCGATAAGACGCTCAGGAAACTGGAAGAAGTTCAGCTCACGAGCTAGGCAGGCCGACACTCATGAATTGAACGACTCTACAACGAAGTAAACATTGCTAGTTTATCTCTACCATGGTGTGCTTGAACACACATACACAGCGACGGCTGACGTACTCGAGCACTAGCTGCCACGCACCAGCAATGAACTGTGCGTGACAAATAAATGGCTCAATCTCATGCTGCAAGCAGTACGTCTATCCATGACGAAATAAGCAGTACGGGAAGTGGACGATGCCAAGCACACGTTTGTCGTTCCGTGCAAGTACAAAGAAAGTCTGTTCAAGCACGCGCACACACTTGCACGTCATGCGACTCCCTCGCTGTTTCGACCCTAGTGTCCCAGCTGACCTGAATGCCCTGCTCGACAGACGGCACACGGATGCTCTGCGTCTCGCACAAGCTTCATCACCAGCGAGCTCTAGCGAGAGCAGAGCCTACGACTGCTGCCACCGCCATCGTTCCGACTGCTTAGAGTCGCGCAGCTGCGCTGCTCTTCGTGAGGTCGACGACGAGCTTCCCGATGTTCTTGCGCTCGTACATGTAGTCGATCGCACTCGCGACGTCTTCGAGGCCATAAAAGTTCGATGGGTCGACACCAGCATTGAGCAAGCCGCGCTGCACGAGCGTCGAGAGCTTCTTTGTATGGAGCGGCGACTCGCGAAAGTAGTCGTTGAGAAAGAAGCCACGGACCGACGCCGACTTGGCGAGTAGCTTCGACGGCAACGGCGTCGTGACTTTTGTGGCTTTGTGCTTCCACGTCGTGGCGTCCTGGTAGCCAGCAATGGCACCAATGACAATGATCCGACCTTTGCGCGCGAGGTTGTTCACACATGTCTCAAACATCTCGCCACCGACGCTTTCGAACACGAGGTCGACACCGCGTGGGTACTCCCGCTTCAGTACGTCAAACACGTTTTCGTCACGGTAGTTGATCGGTCGGTCGCAGCCAATCGATTTGAGGTACTCGACCTTGTCGGCCGAGCTGCACGTTCCGATCACGTGGTTGCCCGCGAGCTTTGCGAGTTGGACTGCAAACTGCCCAGTTGCACCAGCAGCAGCAGTGATGAGCACGGTCTCGCCGTGGCGCATCTGACCAACGTACTCGAGCGCCATCGATGCTGTGAGCCCACAGACCGTGATTGGCAAAATCGCAGGCGCGGCAGCTGGGACTTTGATCAGCAGCCGCTCTTTGAGCACAATGTGCTCCGCAAACGCGCCATACGCTGTGTACATATAGAATAGAAAGAGCCTATGAGTCGGTCGCTATACACATACACATACACATAAGCAAGTGAGACGTACACATGGACGCGACTGCATCGCCCTTCTTGAGCGTCTTGACAGCGGGTCCGACATCCGCGACAATGCCAACAGCTTCAAAGCCGCAGTCAAATGGCGGCTGCACGCCCGGGAGGTACGCGCCGTTCGTGTAGTTGATGTCGGACGCATTGATGCCAACGTACTTGACCTGCACGAGCACTTGGTCGTGCGTGAGCGCTGGGACGTCGAACGTCACGATCTCTGTGCACTCGCGGAAGTTCGTCGACAGCTTCTTGCACACGATCTTGCGCGACTGCAGCACCATTGTAGACGGATGCGAGCGTTAAGGAAGAGAGGAGAGGCGTGGGGCTTGGGCGTACGAAGCGAATCGCAGAGTGCGGCTGCTCCGAGATGATCGCTCTTGTCGCGCGTGGCGCGTGTGCTGTGAGGAGCTCCTTGTTGATGGATCGATCGGAATTTGTTTACACGTCAAAAAGCAGCTTCAAATGCAACTGCTCGAAGATCACTATGCTCACTCGTGTAAGTGCGCTATCGACCTATGCAGCCACTTAAGTACGATCGCAATAGCGATATCCTTGTATCACTGTTAGATACGAATCGTTTCATTTGAGCAGCATGTTAGGTCCTGTCGTCACAATCAAATCCGACAGAGACAAAATGATGCATGCTGCTGCTACAAGTGCTGTGCACGATGGCGAAGAACGCGTCGCGCACCACCAGTACGAGGCTGGTAAGGCTATGGCGTCTACACGCGTGGTGCACTACACACGACATGGACGCATTCTGCAGCAGTTGTTATATAGGGCTGTCGGCGTGTGCTCACATGCTGTCTCTTCCTCGCATATTCACTTGCATACGCGTGTGACACATCCGTCGCAACGCTGCAGCGCAAGCAAAAGTCGAGATCGCGAAAGCGCTGAGCGCGCTGCAGTCGGCACAGAACGAGCTGCTCGCATCAAAGCTCGATACAGCAATCTCAACGCAGCGCGACGTCGAGCTCGAAGCACTCAACCTCACAAAGAGCGTCAACGGACTGTACCAACGCGCAGCGCGGTGGCGATCCGAGCAGAAGCGATTGCGT
>JAASGP010000053.1:0-52348 GCA_023334275.1 Globisporangium carolinianum | reverse complement strand
TTGCTGTTTGACTATATTTCCCTGTTTTATTCGTAAGCTTCGATTGATTGTGATTATGTGTTGTGATCTTTTTGTCTTGACAATCAATTTGTCATGTTCAATTAGTATTCTTGCAATATCGAAATCTATTTTTCCCTACATATTCTTAGTACTTTTCGTAGTCGATATTCCCGTCATACAAATGACAGGTGTATTGCGATCGGAAACAACTGCTGCACTCTCCAACCAGAAAGCAAACAAGCAGCGCATAACAACAACGAGCAAGCGCGACCAAACAGACGACTTGAGCGACATGACCGACGAACAGCTCGACCCCGTGGCACGTGCGCGCGCGATCGCTGCGCGACTGGCCGCAACTGCGATCCCGCCTGCAGCGTCGTCGGACGCGCTCGGCAAGCGCAAGAACCGCTGGGAGGTGCGTGTTGCTGTAATCGTTTGGGTTGTCGGTCGTCATAGGTCCTGTCGTCGTGTCTCTCCTGCTCGTTCGTTCCTTCGTCTGCTCCATCCCGCAGCTCGCATGCTGCAAGATGGACCGGAGGGGGAGACGAGACGAGCAGTATATGCACACATGGTGTCTAGCGCTGTGCTGACGACTTGTATGCCTTCCTCGCTTGTGTGCGTATGTGCGTCGGCTCGCGGTGACCGTGAAGGACGACGGTACGAATGGCTGCTGATGTGTGCTCGTAGTGTATCTGCACGTATGAAGCGAACAAGAGAGACCTGTATCTACGCACCCAGTCGCCTGCAGCTCTGCCGATACTCACACGATTCTCTCTTGTATCGTGACTGAGTGCAGAGGACGGCGGTGCGCGCCCAGCGCCGAGCGCCTATGGCAGCGAGAAGAAGCGCAAGAAAGTGTACATCCCGGTCGACAAGTACCCGGATATCAACTTTATGGGTACGTGTATCCGTGTATCCGAGCCGTCTCTTCTATCCGACTAATCGGCACTCATATCGTGCTGACTGAACTCGCTTCATCATAGGGCTGCTCATTGGCCCGCGTGGGTCGAACCAGAAGCGCATGGAGGACGAGTCGGGTGCGCGCATTTTGATCCGCGGCAAAGGCAGCTCGAAAGAGGCGTCGGACGCCGCCGACAATGGCGAAGAGCTCCACGTCCTGATCGAAGCCGAGTCGGACGAAGCGATTGCGAAAGCGCAGAGCGCCGTCGAAGACATTCTGTTCAATCCGCAACAGGCGATGAAGCTCAAGCACGAGCAGCTCCGCAAGTGCGTTCTGTGTGTGGATGTGTGTGGATACTTGGATGTGGAAACGTGTGGCTGAATACACTGTATGACGCAAGTAAACATGTGGAATGTGGTTGTGAAGCACCACTGAAGTGCCATTTGCAACCCGACTGACATGCTACAATGCGAATGGCGCTCAGAGTTGCGGAGCTCAATGGGACGCTGAGCGACAACTACGGCGGTGGCAACAGCTACGGCGGCGGCAACGACAGCAGCAGCAGCTACGGCGGTGGTGGCAAGTACGGTCCGTCTGGTGGGAGCGCCGACGCCGGTCCTTCCAGCAGCTACGGCGGTGGTGCCAGTGCGTACGGCGGTGGTGCCAGTGCGTACGGCGGTGGTGCCAGTGCGTACGGTGGCGGCAGCGCATACGGTGGCGGTGGCGGACCACCACCGAGCCGCGACGCAGCGACCGACATGCAAGTGCCGCGCGACCTCGTCGGGTACATCATCGGTAGGGGCGGCGAGACGATCCGCGACCTCCAACTCAAGTCTGGCGCGCACATCCAGGTCGTGCGCGAAGACGACGGCGCGCCGCAGCTGCCGCATCGCCTCGTCAACATCTCGGGCGCGCCGGACGCACTGCAGCGCGCGCAGACAATGATCCAGAACCTCATTGACGAACGCCTTGCTGGTGGCAGCGGCGGCTTTCGCGAGCGCGACGACAACGATCGCATGGCGCGCTACGGCGGGATCAACCCGGATGGGACCGAGACACTCGAGGTGCATGTCCCGAACGAACGCGTTGGGCTCATCATTGGAAGAGGCGGGGCGACGATCAAGAGCATCCAGATGCGCACGGGCGCGAGCGTGACGATCCCGCAGACCCCGGACCCAAACATGCCGAGCATGCGACTGATTTCGATCCGCGGCACAATGGGTGCGAAGGAAGCAGCAAAGAACGAGATCCATGCGATCCTCAGTGACGACAGTGGGCCGCGTGGTGGTGGCATGGGCGGAATGGGTGCCGGCGGCGGGAACCCGGGCTTTGCCGGTACGACGATGTACATGCAAGTCCCGAACGACCGCGTCGGTGTCATCATTGGCAAGCGCGGCGAGACGATCAACGGCATCCAGGACCGGTGCTACGTGCGCATTCAGATCCCATCGGTCCCGGACCCAGGCTCGAACCCGCCAGTGCGCACTGTGTCGATCACCGGACCGCCCGAGATGCTCCAGCGCGCAAAGGACGAGGTCGACGGTATTGTGTTGCAAGGCGCGGGCAGCCAGGGCTACCAGGCCGGTGGTATGGGTGGCGGTGCGTACGGTGCGGCTGGTGGCGGCGGGATGTACGGTGCGCCAGCGTACGGTAGTGGTGGCGGCGGCTACGACCAGCACCAGCAACAGCAGTATGGCGGCTATGCCGCGCAAGCGCAAGCAGCTGTGCCAGGTCAGTACGACGCGTACTACCAACAACAGCAGCAGCAGCAGCAATACGCGGACCCGAACGCCGCAGCTGCGACTGGCGCAACGACAGCTGCAGCGACCGCGGACCCGAACGATCCGAATGCGTACTGGAACGGCTACTACGAGTACGCTGCGTACTATGGCGTCGACGCAGCGAACGCAGCGTGGGGCGTCACGGGTGCGGCTGCGCAGGCGAGTGCCGAAGCGTATCAGCAGTACGCAGCAGCAGCGGCGACTGGAACTGGCGGCAGCGCACCGCCTGCGACTGCGACTACGACTGACGCGGCCGATGGCGCTGCGCCGACTGACTCAACGGCAGCTCCCGATGCGACGTCGACGGACGCGGCGCAGGTTTGTCGCGCGTGATCGGCTTGGCGTGTCGTGTTTCCTATGTGTTGTGTGTGTGTGTGTGTGTGTTGTGTTGTGTGGCTATGCATGCGTGCCGTCTCTTGGCGCAGCTCTCGTTGTCGTCGTCGTCGTGGCTGTCGTGTTGCGTATGGCTGGATGGCCCTGTGTGCGTGTGGAGTGTACGGAGCGTGCTCCAACGCTGTCACTCTTCACTTGCGATGTGGATGACGACCGCGACGGCGTTGGCGGCGGCGATGTTGATGTTGTTGTTGGTGTTGATCTTGTGGGGTGATGGCTGCTGTTGGGTCGCCCCCGCCTTTGTACCGACGGGTCGGGGCGACCGACGACTTGACTTGCGCTAATCTCTGCTTTGCTTGGATGCTCTGGTCGTGACACGCGCTCTCGCTTATGCTCTGGTCTGAAAAGGCGCCAGCGCCTAGCTCGGCGTAGTGGGTCGACGCGTCTCGGCTCGACTGTGCACGTTCTTGTATCCTGCGGTCATCTCGTCTCGTCTTGACTCGCTGCTGCTGCTACTGGATGCACTCGCTGTCCGCCGTGGATGTGAAGGTCGTCAAAAGTCGAGCAGTTGCGGTTTGCCTGACGAACTGTACGGATGGACACGAGTGTAGTTTTGCCCAGTCGTCGTCGTAGTAGTGAGTGGACAACTGCTCTCTTCGTTCGCTACTCATCGCTGCGGTACGACTGCGTGGCTCGACGACCAATGGCGATCAACAATAGGGTTCGAGCACGAGCGTCGTCGCTCCTGTCGTGATAGGAGGATACAGGACCGAGAAAGACACGGACATGAACGAACAGGATGGCGATCGCTTTGTGTGTCATCGAATCGATGGACTGCTGGTCGAACTGACGGACGTATCGATCGATCTGTCGCTCCAACAAGGCAGTAGCGAGGAGGGTAGTAACGATGCGACGGTATCGACGCGCCACTCGAGGACGGTCGTTGCGTACAGTCATCGAGCTGCTGCTACCGTTTGCAGCGATCGACTGTGTGCTAGGCGCTCGGCGTTCGCATCGCGATACCCTACAGTCGACATGCATCGCGACGACATCCACAGCTATGCGAGCACAAGACTAGCGAGCGGCTATGGCGCGGCGCCACCTGCTGCTGTTAGCCGTGTCACTTGGACCTGCAGACGATATCGCGCTGCCGCAGGAACGTTCTTGTTGACGCGAGCATGCGCGGCTGCTGTGAGTGTCATGGAGCGCGGAGTCGGCGCACATGCAGTCGCTCGCGCTACGACTGCTTCTCGAGCTGGCCATGCAAAGCGCATTTTCAACCCAGCCACGTGGCCACGGCTGCACCTGATCTGCGAGTGCACAGCCACACCTGCACGGCAGCAATGCTCGACCTTCTTATCTGTGCGCATGCATGCCTGCTTCTTCGCGCGCGTGTGTTCTCGCTCGAGCACTTGACCTGCTGACTGCGCAATGCGAGTCTGCGTGGCATCTGCGGTGGTCAAGGGAATATTCTCGTCGACTGCTGCTGGCTCCGCTGCTGGACCGCAAGTGGCAGCATATTGCCACGTATGGCAGTCCCAGCTGCTGCATCGCGCTGCGTCACACAGCGCGAGAAGCGTCGTGGACGGACAGCGCCAGTGCGCATTCGAGTCGACACAGATTTGGACGACGTGGAACTGGCGCGCACCGACTCCAATTGCTAATGTCAGTATACCAAGACGTCGTTGACAGCAAACA
Organism: Globisporangium carolinianum; assembly: GCA_023334275.1. NCBI lineage: Eukaryota > Oomycota > Peronosporomycetes > Pythiales > Pythiaceae > Globisporangium > Globisporangium carolinianum. The sequence goes on along the minus strand of JAASGP010000053.1, from coordinate 47,635 downwards.
ATACAAAATGGATTTCCATAACGACTCGATTGTACCAAAAACAAGGTTTGAGCTGGTCGTACTTTTGAGATCACACATCGCGCGCACTTAGTACTCGTTCGATGCTCGCGACCTCTGAACTGCATACTGATGTGCCATTATCTGGCAAAGTACGATTAGCACCGCACTTCCGCCATTGCAACTCAGACACACAGTAAGTGCGTGTCACCGCGACGTTTCTGCGCGGAACATTCTTGTCGTCCCACATGCATCTCAAGTCGCGAGCTTCTCGAATGCCACCCAGGAATGCACAAGCACGAGACGAAGAACGAGCGCTTGGCACTTGCGGGTGGACCGACAAACAACAAGGTGATTGCGTTGATCGACGTGCACACATCCACAACACCACCTACAACGACAACGACGCTGCATTCACGGCCTGTCCGAGTGCTCGCTCGCTGCTCACTCTCGATTTTGAGCAGCACGACCCCGATCCATGCACGCGACGACTCCGATTCCTACTATCCCAGCCAGCAATGATCTATATGAATCGGAACAATCTCGCCAGCACCAGTCTCAACCAAACCAGCAGCGCAGTCGCTCTTCTTCGGTGACAAGCCCGAGCGACTCGGCAGCAACTTTTGCAGCGCGCAAACAGTGGGAAGCCAAGCTCGTGTCGCTCCAGCGCGGCATGGAGCACGTGCAGCACTGCCGCGCTGGCGACGCATGCGGGAGTTCGCTCTGCCACTCGACGCGCCGACTCATGCAAACGTACGAGAACCACCAGTGTCCACCATCGCTGATTGGTACTACGCATTCGAATTCGAATGCTGCCAGTAGCAACGACTGCAAGGTCTGCAAGCTCTGGGACCTCGTCATGACGCGTCGGACGCAGATGGCGACAATCGCGCACATGCGCCGCCCACTCGTACGTGCGAACTCATCGTCGGGACCGAGTGCAATGCTGTCGTCGACGTGCAGCATCGCAGCGCTCACAGGTTCGAGACGCAGCGTTGCAGCGTCGGTCTTTCATCGCGTCGTCGCGGCGCAGAAGGAAGCGCACCACCTCTCGGCACGCCGTCGCTTCTAAGGAGTCGATACTTGCCGCATAACTCTTGCGCTTACGGATCGACGCGCTTGGGCCTCTACGCGTTCCGTTCTATCGTGACGCCACAGCGAACGAAGCGAATGAAGCAAGTAGAGAGAGAGCGAGGCGCGTCTATTCGTTCGTTGCATCGCCTACACTCGCCTGACGCCCTGTCGAATGCGACGAGGATGTGTGTGCGTGCTGCTGGCGACAGCTTAGGTTCGCTCGTCTGTACGCTAGAGCCCAAGATCCGCGAGTCTAAGCGCATCAATCACCCAACAAACAAAGTCAGCACGTAGGATAGTAGCAGTAGCAGTACAAAAGAGGGAGACGCAAGCGTAACATAGCGCCTATTCCACTGGCCCAACCACCCTGCTCGTATACAGAGACACGTACGTTTGTTGCTGCTCGGCCGAGAGCCGCGCAAGCGCTTGCTCAAACGCCGGGTCGTCGTGGTAGTAGATGAGCGCTTGCTGGAACGCGCGCATGTCGATGCTGTGGCGCGCGCAGAGCTCGGCCGTGAGCTCACCCGAGCGACGGATGTACGCGCTCGAGATGCGCTGGCGGCGCTCGGCTGCTGTCACTTCTGCAGAACCATCAGCAGCTGCAGCGTCGAGGTCCTTTGCGATCGCCTCCAGTTCGCGCGTGAGTGACGGGATGAGCTCTTCCATCACGCGAAGTACGACAGCGAGCTCAATGCTCGGCTTGTCGTCCTTCACGAGCTATGGACCACACCAAGTAAGAGTGAGTACCTATCCGAATGGCTCCGACAACAACTGTGTATGGCCCACACGAATCCGCAAGTGAGCGCAAGTCCGACCCATACATGAACGTACCGCTTTGTGCTGCGTCGGCAGTAGCGGCTTGCGCGAACCCGTGACTTTCCAGCGCATGCGGCCGAGGCGGCTCACAAAGTTGCTGATCGCTTCGGCTTCAGCTGGCGTGATCGTGCCGTCGGCTGCGCCACCCGGGAGCTCGCGCGCGATCAAGCGCTGCATCGCGTCTGTGACCTGCGCCTTGGAGACGTAGTTGTTGCGAAACACAGCGTCCTGGACCTTCTCGAGCGTCGACTCGAACTCGATGCTCATGTTGAGCGCGAGCTGCTCGGGCGCGACCTTGAGCTTGCCGTTGTTCTCGGCTTTCTCCTTGTCGACGCGCTGCTTGAGGTCGGCAAGCATGCGGTTCGTAAACACGTCCATGTTCTTGTCGATCTCCTCGTACAGTCGCAGCAGCGCCGTGACGTTCTGGATCGGGTTCACGCTGTAGCCGCTGCGCTCCGACTCCGACTCGGCTGCAGCGTCACACGCAGTCGTGGTCAGTGATGCGGTCATTACAGCTGCAGCTGCCGTGAACGCAGCAGCGATCGGCAGCATCGACTGGTGCTGCTGCCACTGGCGCTGCTGCGTCGTAGCGCCATTCAGTACACTTGCGCAGCGCACGTGCTGGAGCGCACGGTGCGCAGCTGCTGTTGCTGCACGGATCACTCGGGCGTTCGCTCGCATCATGTTGCTTCCTTGTGTGGCGTGTCACGAATGTCACGATTGACTCGCGCACCTCGATTATTGCCTATTATTCTCGTTTAAGTCTGTGTATACCTCGTATACAGTCGCACAGATGCCATCTGATTCGCAAAAATCCGCATCCAGGAGCTCCATCCAATCCAAGTCATCGACGTTGGAAGGGAGGTGCTTGACGCTGAAAGCGAACAGCGACGCACCACGAACAAGCAGCAACAACCATCAGCAACAGCAAGAACAAGATGGCAGTGAAAGAGCTCGTACTGGCCACGGAGGCCGTCGTGGAGGTGAAGGTGCACCCGGTCGTGATCTTCCAGATCCTCGACCGCGCGCTGCGTCGGTCGGAGGAGCAGGACCGCGTGATCGGTACGCTCCTCGGCCGCGTCGAGAACGGCGTCGCTGAGATCACAAACTCGTTTGCCGTGCCGCACCTCGAGAACGGCGACGAGGTCGCTGTCGGCAAGGACTTTCACACGCACATGTACGAGCTGCACCAGCGCGTGAACGAGAACGAGATCGTCGTTGGCTGGTACGCGACGACCGCGCAGGGCATGTCGGTCACGACGTCGCTCGTCGACGAGCACTCGTGCCTCATCCACGAGTTTTACGGCTCGGTCGCCGAGATGCCGGTGCACGTCGTCGTCGACACGAGCTTGAGCACGGACGCGCTGCAGGTCTCGGCATTCGTCGCGACGCCGCTCGAGGCCGCCGAGTCGGCGCTCGTGAACCAGTTCAAGCAGATCCAAGTCACGCAAAAGCTCTCGGAACCCGAAGCGATTGCCCGTACGTTCATGGGTCTTTGTGTCTATGCGTGTGACTGTCTGTATGTCTGTATGTCTGTATGTCCAGTGTACTGACGTGCTGTCGTCACCGCCTCCTTGCTGCATCCAGTGAGCGCGATGACGCCAAAGACCGACAGCGCTGCGACTGAGAGCGCGGCGCTCCCGACCGAACTCGCAGCGCTCGAAGAAACGATCGCGCGGCTGCACAAGTGCCTCGAGAACGCGAGCGCGTACGTTGGCGACGTCGTTGCCGGCAAGGTGCCAGCTGACGCAAAGGTCGGTCGCGAGATCGCTGACGCGCTTGCGTCGATCCCCGCGATCCGACCGGACCAGTTTGACCAGATCTTTGCGAGCGGGCTGCAGGACCTGCTCATGGTCTCGTACCTCGCCGGTCTCACGCAAGCGCAGCTGTCGATGGCCGAGAAGCTCATCAACACCTAGAGTCGTAGGAAGAAGAAGTCGCTGTCTGTCGATCGCTCGTCTATCGGCATCGTTGCGGTCTGGTCCGCTTCGTCGTCGTGTGCTCGGTTGCTGAGTCGTCTACTACCGGCTGCCGCGCTCGACCGAACACGAACACGATGGCCGCATGTGTCGAATGAGAACGAACGACCCACTTGTGTATCCGCCGACGTCTCCGCTTTCTTGTGTGTGTGTGTGGGAGTGATAGAGCCTGCTCATGCGCCGCCGTACGTGACGCGGAAGAGCAGACACTCCTCGTTCTCGTCCGTGTCGCGGTCGTTGATGAACAAATAGATGTCGTTGCGCGCAGCAAGCGCGACTGCTGGGAACCCGAGCCGCAAAAACGCGCTGCCACTGCGCGGTACTTGCAGCACTGCGTCGCGCGGCTGCAGCTGCGTCGGCGCGCTCGAGCGCAATACAATCGTCTGCGGCTCGTCCCACGCGTTTGCGTACGCGATCTTCTTCTGCGCCGGCGTTGCGAGCGGCAGCTGGAGGTCGTACGTCTTGGTAATGCGCGGCAGTGCGAGTGTGACGTGCAGGATCCACGCGCCGACGAGTTCGCGACTCGCGACGTCAACAAGATTCACGAGCACGCGGTACTGCGGCACGCGCAGTGGCTCGGTCGTACAGAACGATAATGCAATACGGTTGAACGCGTCCGGCACGAGCTCAAAGATCTGTGCTGGACGGAACTGCACTTCGTGTGACGCTGCAAGCGGCGTGAAGCACTGCACGTGGCGGCGCCGGCGGTGCGCTGCGGTCGATGACACGGACAATGCGCTGTCGCCACGGATCACGAGCTCGCTCTTGACGCTCTGTCCGAGTACAGCGTGCAAATCGATCCGGAGCTTGGCTTGGATGCGCACGTGCCAGACCTCGAACACGCGCGCGTAGAACTCGTCGTCGTAGAGTACGAGGTAGAACTCTTCGAGCGCTGGGTACTCGCCGACGCGGCACTTGAGCCCAACGACGCGGTCGCTCATCGAGGTCGCGCTCTCGACCGCGACGCTCGGGTCCATGCACACGACAAACTTGCCGAACGGACAGCGCAGCCGCACGCGCCAGATCGAGTTACTGGGATGCGAGAACCGCAGCACGCGGTGGCACACGAGCGGCTGCGGCCGCAGCTCGAGCTTGAACAGCGCGACAATGTGGCCGTGCGTGCAGCTGCGCACGGCGATCGACGCTGGCACAGGCGTTGCTGCCGCGCCGTTTGCATCGCTTGCATCGCTTCCACGCCGCGTGTCGAGCCACCGCAGCCGCACGGGCACAGCGATGCGGTCGTGCGCGTCGAGCACGACTTCGTTCGCGTCGTCGATCATGTCGTGCTCGATCGGCGAGGGCGACTCGCTTGCACTGAATGCGGGCGGAATGTGGTCGCGGTAGTACGACCACTCGGCGCTGCTCTTGACAATGTCGACGTCGAGCACTGCGGCCTCAGCGATGCGCGGCGGCACGACGACCTCGAGTCGAAAGCGCTCGAGGTGGCTGTACGGATTCGCGACCGGGAGCTCGAGGAACAGCAGCGCAGCGAACCGCGGCGCGAGCGCGATCGTCGTCGTCACTTGCTCACGCAGCAGCGAGTACACGAGCGCCTTCTTCTGGCCGTCGCGGTAGAACGAGAGCACGCGCAAGAGCTGGTGCTTCTCGTCTGCGAATCGGCGCAGCGAGGCCTCGGCTGCTGCTGCGTGCGCGTTTCGGCGTGTCTTGGCGACCGCGCGCACGAGCTGCTTCTGCGCGCGCGACTCCTCTTTCACGTGGTGCCGGTACCGCGAGAGCCGCTCGAGCTGCCGCGCGTACAGCGTGTCGTTCATGCGCGTCGCGACGTGCGGTCGCCCGCCGCTGTCACTCCAGTCGAGCTTATTCGACTCGCTGCCGCCGCTCTCGGACGGATCCGACAGAAGACTCAAGCCGAGCTCCATGAGCACCTGGAGGAACTCGACGCGCAGCAGCTCCGTGCGCTTCCGCGGACGGCGACTCGAGCGTGCAGCTGTAGCTGCAGCTTCTTCGTCGTACTGGTTAAGAAACTTGGAGACAACGCGTATCGGCAGCACGCCACGTGCGTGCGCGTCGACAGCAGCGCGGCGCAGCTTCAGTTCGACGGCTCGGATCTGCGGGTCCGAGTGGAACGTGTACGCGCAGTTCGCTATCACGTCAGTGGATGGCGCCGCCGTCAGGGACGGCGTTGCAGAGGCGACTGATGTCGATGGCGCAGCAGTCGTTGTCGAGCCTGGCACCGATGTCGCTGCTGCTGGTGTTTTTGTTACCGTTTCGCCGCCATCGGTATCGGTCGCCGTCGGTCTCTTGAGACCTGACTTGGGCGACAACGTGCGTATAACGGGTGCGCCACCTGCTTCTGTCGGAGCAGCTGCGTTTGAGCTCTTGAGCGGCGGTCGGAGCGACGACGTTCGTCGCACGGGAGCCTGCGCTGCCGCCGTCTTTGCACTGCCTTCGCTCGGCGTCCGCGCCGACATTGGCGCTCGCTTGGGACCCGCGACGACGACGTCGCTATCACCAGCAGCGGTTGCAACAACAGCAGGAGCAGAGACTATGCTGACAGTCTCGACGTTCGCTGGTGACGGTGTGCTGACGAGCTGCACGAGGTCTTGTACGAGGACCTCGCCGCTCTGCCGCTGGTCGAGCGCTCGCGCCATGCCGTCGACGTCAATGTCGCTGAGCTGCTCAAAGTCTGGGCCGAGCTGCTTGACGCCGTGTGCAAACTCGTCGTACGTCAGACGTCCGTTCGCATCAGCGTCAAAATGGTCAAACGATGCGCGGATGTCGATGCCCTGGTGCTGCGCAGCCAGGAGCAGTGAGCGCAGTCTGTCGAGACCAACTACGACCGCAGCACTGACTGGCGCAGGAGTGGCTGCTTTTGCTGCGGCGCGGCTCGCTGCAGCCTTTGCAGCGCGAGCTGCTGAGAGCGACGACGCACGCTGGAGAGGCGCTCGGCCTCGCTGCGCACTTGCAGCAGTCTCATCTACGCTCTTGGTCTCGCCACTATCAGCAATAGCAGCGTCAACAACAGCAGCAGCACTGGGCTGTGCATTTTCTGTTGTTGTCGTGGTAGGGACTGTGGCGTCACTCGCTGCTGCTGCGACGGATGTCGAGTCCGTCTTGGCGCGCCGCGCTGCTGCGAGCGACAGTGGTGGTTTGTTCTTCACGGCTGCAAACGACGGCGACCGCACCGCAGCGGGTCGAGCGCTGGTCGCTCTTGGCTTCGCTACCGCAGTCGCCGTCATTGTCGCTGTTGCTTCCGTCAATGACTCTGCCGTCGTCACGGATGGCGCCTCGGCGCTGTCTTCAGGCGGCGCTGCAGAGTCCCCAGCACCTTCATCGTTGTGGTTCAAGCCAGGATTCTGCATCGCTGACAGTGTGTCTGTAGTTGCATCGACAGTGCGCGATGTCGCCTCGGCTCGTGGCGTATTTGACGCAGGCGTCGCGTTCCCTGCCGTTGCTGCAGCTGCCGACTTCTCTAGCGGCTGTTGTTGTGCGCCACGACTGTTGCTGTTGCTGCTGCTGTCTGTCGCTGCTACAAACGCTCGAAACTCGTCGAGGCTGACGCTGCCGCTCGCGTCGCTATCGAGCGTAGCGACAAGCGCGAGCAACTCGGTCTCGGTGACAGCCTCGAAGCCAGCGAGCGCCTTCAGGCCCTCGATGAGCTCGCCATGCATGATCCTGCCGTCGCCGTCGCTGTCAAAGTGGCTAAAGCACGCGCTCACGTCATTGCCAGCCTGCTCGGCGAGCTGCAGCAGCGAACGCAGGCGATCCGTCGCAGTTGGCGCCTCAGCAGCAACTGCAGACACCGGCGTGTCACCTGGCGCCGTCACGGACGACGATGACGTTGACGGCTGCTGCTGTGTCGACGTCCGCAAGGTCGGCTGCGGTCTCGTCAAGCGCTTTGCCTCTGCTGTGCTGCTCTCGCCAGTCGTAGCCGTCAACTCCTGCCTGCTTGCACCAGCATCTGTGCTTGTAAAGAGCGTCTTGAACTCGGTCATCGAGATCTCGCCACTGCCGTCACGGTCGAGCGACTCGAAAACCTCGCGCAGAGTCTCGACAGCGCTGCTGTCTGCGCTGCCACTGAGTCCGAGCTGCTGCATACCAGCGATGAACTCGCTCAGCGTGATCTGCCCGCCGCTGTCTACGTCAAAGTGCGCAAAGCACTTGGCGACGTCAAAGCCTTCGCGCGCAGCGCTCTCAAGCAGCGCCGTGAACCACTGCAGCAGCGCAGCAGCCGCTGATGGAGACGGCGGTGCAGCTGTCATTGATCGCGCTGTTGTTGTCGTCGTTGCGTGCGAGTTGTCATCGCCGCTCTCGTCGAGCAGTAGCGTTCGGAACTCACGTAGCGAGATCTGGCCGCTTCCGTCGCTGTCGACATGCGCGAGCATCGCATCGCGCTCCGAGTCCGAGACGTCGGCAAAGCAGCCGAGTCGTTGCAGCAGACTCGCAAACTCGGTGCGCGAGACTTCGCCGTCGCCATTTGCGTCAAACTCGGCAAAGAGCTTTGCAGCATCGAGACCCTGGGCCTTGGCTTTGTGCAGCAGCGCCTTGAGTCGCGCAATGGGGTCATCGCTTGCATTCGCACTCGCACTCGCTGCTGACGGCGGCTTGAGCAGCGCACAGAGTTGTGTGAGGTCGACCTTTTTGGCCGCATCGAGCAACTCAAAGTACGTAAGTAGCGGTTTGAGCGCGTCCGTGTCCTGTCGCGACAGTTTGAGCTCGCGTGTGCACAGCTGCTGCCACTTGCCGAGCGCAAGCTTGCTCGTCTGCTGCTCGACCTCTGCAAGTCGCGCAGCGTGCGGCATCAGCAGCGCTGCAAGTGTGCGCTGCAGCCGCTCGATCTCGCGCGCAAAGCTCTGGAACTCCTGGAACGAGACGTTGCGGTCGCCATCGGCGTCAAAGCGCGCAGCGATCGCAGCAGCGTCCTGTGCCGAGAGCGCTGCGCTGCTACTGCCACCACTGCTGCTGCGAAAGAGCGAGTCGAGTGCGTGCTGGAACTCACTGAGGCTGATGCGGCCGTCTGCGTTCGCGTCAAAGTGCGCAAAGAGCTGCTCGATGCGCATGCCGCTCTGCATCGCGCGCACGAGCAGCTTGATCAGCTTCTTCTCGGTAGCGACGCGGTCAGTCGTTGCATGCTCCGCGGCCTGCTGTGCGAGCGCTGGACCCGAGATGCCACACAACGCGAGGAACTCGCAGTAGTCGATCTCGTCGTCGCCGTTCACGTTCACAGTCGCGACGAACGCACGCAACGCCTCGCGCTCGAGCGTCTGGAGTGAGCTCGCCAATTGCGTCGCTGGAGATGCCGATAGCGGCTGCTGCTGTTGTCCGACGAGCTGCTGCAGCGCCTGCGTGAACTCGTCGACCGACAGCTTCCTGCTCTTGTCGGCGTCAAAGTGCGCAAAGACCTGCGCGAGCTCGACGCCCTGCGCTGCAACGCGTGCGAGCGTCTCGCGCACCGTCGCGCCAATGTCTTCGACCGTGTCACGCACGATCTGCGCGCTCGTCGCTTCGAGCGACAGCCCGAGCGCGGCGAGGAACTCGCGGAACGAGACGTGGCCGTCGCCGTCGGTGTCAAACTCGCGCAGCAGTGCACTACGATGACGCTGCTCCTGGTCGGGCGGCACGCCGAGCTTCTGCAGCGCGCGGCCAAACTCGTCGTACGAGAGCTGTCCGTCGCCGGACGCGTCGAGGTCGGCAAAGATCTTGTGCACCGCGATGCCTTTGTCCATCGCGCGCACGAGGATGCGCTGTACTTCGTCGCGCCACTGCGCTGCAGTCTTGGACGACGAAAGCAGCGGCAGACCGGACTGCGCTGCGAGGAACGCGCCAAACTCCTTGTAGTCGACGCGACCGTCGCCGTCCGCGTCCATTGCCGCAGCGATCGCACGCAGCTCGGCGTCCGCGACGTCTGCGAACACTGCTCCCATGGACCGCAGCGCCTGCACGAACTCGTCGTGCGAGAGGAAGCCGTCGCGGTCAGTGTCAAAGAGCGTGAACGCGCGGTCGAGCCCAACTTCGTGGCGCTGCACGAGCGAGAGCACGCGGCGCAGACGGTCGACGTGTAGCGCGTTCGGCAGCGGCAAATGGTCGCGTGGCTCGGCTGACGGCGCGCGCGCTGCCACTGAGTCTGACACTGGCACTGTTGTTGGTAGCTCCGACGCCACTGCTGCTGGCGCTGACGGCTGTGGCCCAACTGCCAGCAGCGCAAGCAGGCCAGTTCGCGCTTCGAGATCGCACTGGATGCGCGTTCTGCGGGCGAGTGCTGTGTGTTGTTGCTGTGTGGCGACGCCACGCTTGGCACCAAACAGATCGCAGAGGATTGCAACCTCTGCAGGCGACAGCGACGTTGCGTCGCTCTGTCCGCGCGTCTGCTGCTGTTGCTGCTGGCGTCGCATGTCTGCAGTGTTACGACTGCCGCCGCGTTTGCGCTCGCGCGTCGCACTGCTGTCAGCACTACCATAGAACCCCTCGTGCGCGAGCAGCCGGTAGAGCTCGGCGTTCGAGTCCACAAGCGGTCGAGCGCGTACACGGTGCTTCACATGCGCGCGTGCCGCTGTTGCTCCAGCTTGCGCAGCGTCACCAAGTCGGCTCGCTGTCGCTGGAGCTGCTTGCAGCGGCGGCGTGCCGACTGCAGCGGATGGCGGCAGGACGTGTCGGCCCTTCAAGCCATAGTTGCTCACGAGGAACTGGACTTTGCCAACGACATCGCAGTCGGCGCTGTCGTCGACGTTGATGCAGCACTCGCTGTTGCCGTCGTCACTGCGGTCATTCGTCGGCGGTACGTATCGCGACTCGAGAGGCTCGACGACGTCGGCCTCGGCTTGGAACTTCTTGATGCCACTGCCCTGGCGCAGCAGCTCGTGCAGTGGGATCGCAAACGTACCGAGTTGAAAGAGACTGTCGGCGTCCCAGACATCGACGTGCAGGCGGCCGCGCAGCAGGTACTCGGCAAAGTGGTGCGGCTCGAGCGGGTCGCGCGCTGCAGTCGTGTCGACGTCGAACTGGATCGCGCGCGCCGGCTCACCGGCAGGACTCTCGCGCAATAGAACGAACGTCTGGCCGCCGCTGGCATCGGATCCGGTGCCACCACTCGCAAACGGCTTGCTCAGCCGCAGCGACTCGGTGCGCGTGGGCGGAAAGCTGTAGAACTGGAACGTAAAGTACACTCGCGCAGGTACGCGTGACTGCGTGTTCGCTGCGCGTACCGACCGGAACGCTGCAAAGTGCACGCGCACCTCGTGCGCTTTGTACACGTCGCGGAGCTCGACGTCAATCGACTTGGACGGTGATGCTGCCGAAGTGCGCTGGGTTGGCTTGCTGCGACCATGCGCGTCAACGACACCAGCGTTCTCATGGCTCGTGGCGTTCGTGTCGTGTGCATCCATGAAACCAAAGCGTGTGAGTAGCGTCTTGGACGCGCGGCTCAGCTCGGACGTCTGCGCGTGCGGTAGGTGCAATGACGGCGGCGCGGGATCCGTGCGTGACGGCGACGACGGCTTTGGCGTGTGCTTGGTTGGCGACGCGGGTTTCGTTGGCGATTGTTGCTGGTTCGACGGCGCCGTTGTGGCCGTTGCGAGTGCGTCGAGTGTCTGCGCGAGCACGGTGCTCGACGCGGCCTTGCGAAGCATCTTGGCGGCCCAGCGCTCGGCTGGTGGTGGTCCACGCGGCTCGCCCGAGCCGTCCGAGTCGCTCTGGTTGTCGCGCCGCGTGGTCTTGGCGGCCGGCGTCTTCGTGGCGCGCACAGGTGACGCCGGCCGCGTGGCGCTGCTGCCATTGCCTTCGACTGCGAGACTCAAGTCGACGAACGCGATCGAGTCGTGGGCTGCGCGTGCATGGCGCTCGAGGCGCTGACCACCTGTACCTGCCGGTGTGTATAGCGTGTGGTCCGAGTACGGTCGGCACGGTGCACCCGAGAGCAGCTCCACGTGCAGCACGCGGTGATAATGCGATGGCTGCGCGGCAGCAGCAGCACTGGCAGCAGCGTTAGCGGTCTCGCCACCAGTACCGACGGTCTCAACTTGCAGCGGCAGCGCGGATGGCGTGTTCGCATACCCGAGTGACTCGCTCGTGGCGTGTGGCGCGTGCTTGTCGTAGAGAAAGAGCTTGCGGCCGTCGCTCGGCAGCAACGCGCGCGCACCGATCGTTACAACCACGACATCCTCCTCGGGCGGCGCCGGTCGATGCGCCTCAAGCGCCTGCTGCCGCGTCTTGGCCGGCCATGCGATGCGAAAGTGCACAGTGAACTGCAGCACTGCGACGAGCGCAAAGTGTGCATGCAGCACAAAGCCACGCAGCGTCATGACGGCACCGGTGCCGCTGCTGCAGCAGCGCAGGTGGTCGCTGCCGGGCTGCATTGGCTTGAGCGCTACGCTCTGCGGTCGCGAGCGGAAGCGCCGACCGTTGTGCAGTGCGAGCAGCAGCACGCGCGCCGAGACGTGGCCGTCGACGCTCGCGGCGCCTGCGTGGCGCTGCACACAGCTGAGTCGGAGCCGTGCAACAAGGTCCGCCTCGACCTCTTCGCGCAAGTGCACGGCCACGCGCGCAGCGAGCACGCGTAACGTCACGGCCTCTGCGACTGCGATGCTCCGCGGCACGAGCGCTGCAAGCCGCGCAAACGCTGCGAGCGCTTCCGCGTAGGCACGCGGTGCTGCGTGCCGCTGCTCGCGCTGATGTTGCAACAGCAGCAGCTTGGCGCTGCGTCCGACGTCGAGGTTTGCGACGTTACCGTGGCGCAGACCCGGCACGTCGTCGAGCGCACCGACGAGCTCGTGTGCGCGCAGGAACGGCGCAGCGGCCAGCAGCGGCTCGTACTGCTCGAGCGCATAGTAGCACTTGCAGCGGCCCTGTGGTGTTTGTGTAGGCCACGCAGACGGCGGCAGCTCCCACAGCACGCGCGGGCTGCCGCTGAACACGGTCACGGCTTCGCCAGTTGCGAATCCAGTCGTTGGTGGCGGCTTGGTCGTGCCGACGCCACTGCTGTTGACGCCAGCAGCTACATTACCTGCCAATGCAGACGACGTCGAGGACGCAAAGAGCGGCAGGAGCGTCCAGCCGCAGCCGACGACGCTGACTGTGGCTTTTGAGTCTGGGTCCTTCTCGTACGCGACGAGCTCGACGACACCGACGCAGCTCGCGTCGATGACATCCGAGAGAAAGTACGCGCGACACTGCAGCGCGACGCGCTCGACGACGTGGCGCACGCTCGCGTCTGCAGCGTGGCGCTGCGGTTTGATCGCGCGCGGGTCGACTGCGAGCTCGGGGCTCACCCACGTGTTGCCAAAGAACCGCTTCGAGCCGGCGTGGAAGAGACTCACGTGCACACCGAGCGTCACGAGCAACTCGTCGCTCTCGCTGTCGCTCTCGTCGTCGCTCGCGTCGTCGGCATCGCTGGCGTTGCCGTCTGAGTCACTGGCTGCCACGCCAGCGCCGCGACCTCCACCTCTGTGTTGCGCTGCAGAGGGCTGCCAAGCGTGCAGCATCGCGTCGGGGAGCACCCAGTCGAGCACTGAGAGGACGCAGAGCGAGTAGCCACGCGTTTTTGCGACCCGCACGACCGTCTGTGGCACGGGCAGCACGAGCGTCGCAGCGCGGAACTGCTCGAACTGCACCTCGCGCGTGCGCCAGAGCGACGTGCGAGGTGTAGCTGTTGCTGCGCGGCGGCGCTTGTGGTCGCGCTGCTGATTGCCGCGCGCAGCAGTCGAGCGCTGCAGAGACCGGCGAGTTCGCCGCGGCGATGATGGCGATAGCGACGACGATGACAGTGACGACGCATGTTCGGACGACGAGTGCAGCCCATCGCTGTCATCGAGCTCCGAGTCGGACAGTGAGGTGCCTGCAGCAGCGCCATGTCTACCACCTCGTTGCTGTTGCTTGACGTCGCTGCTGCTCATGGTGTTGCAGAATGCAAATTGCAACAAGTTGAAGGCAACGCGAAAGGTCGCGACAGGCCGACATACAAATGGACAGTCAGATGCGACAGGATATTGGCACCGACAGAACGGTGCATAAGTTGCCTCATGGATCCGTGACGCCACAACGCGACTGAAGCGATCGTGCTGCCTGCTCGCAGTACTCAGTCGACTCGCGGCCGCTTGCTGTGCGTGAGGTACCGCGCGTTCGCCTGCGACGAATCGCTCTCTTTTGCTTCGTCGCTGCGGCAAGTGACCAGAACACACGAGTGCGTGAGCATCCAACCGTCTTTACATTCGATTACTCACATACGACAAAGCTGATGATATACAAAGACGTACCCGTTTGCAGTCGCGAGATCGAACAGCGGCAACTCGGTCTCGCTACCCATCGCGATCGACAGAGATACAGCGCACAGCCAGCGCCACAGCGCGCGAGTCAGTACGCGCGCACTGCGACAGTAACCATGAGAGCCGACAAGACGCACCTGCGCGTCTGCGACAGCGCGGGGAGGAACGTCGTGATCGTCGACAGCGTGATCTCGACCGACACTTTCGCGACCGACGTCGCTTCCGCTGCAAACAGTACGGGGCTACGCAACGCATACACACATACAGACTGTTGGTCGATAGCATTCCGTGCGACTGCAGTCGTCCGTATAGTCATGGCGAGCGCTCGCACCTTCCGCCGCCGTTGAAGTGGAACGAGACCTCGAGGATGTCGCTCGCCTTGCAGAATGCCAGCAGCGCCTATGCGTGCATTACCGATTGCAAACATCCACGTAAGCTACCGAGAGCACATCGCAACAAAGTGGCGCACAAGGGCTAGAGCCAAGCGGAATAGGACATCTAGAAACAAACGTACCCGAACTTCCTTGAGCGTGAAAATGAGCTGCACAGATGCGTCGATGCTCTGCGAGCTCGGTGCGAGCGAGTACTCGTTGAACTCGATCGCTTCAACAGCAGTCTCAGTGTGGAGCTGCGCTTTGCCTGCACGGCGAGAAGCAAGCGAAAAGAGCGTCAGTCGGTTGCAAATGTAGGTCACTGCAACCCTATTATAGATGCATTGGCAACATTTTGACGTTCTTGTAGGACATCGATCGACACTCCAAATGCTACTAGGACACGCAGCTGTACCTTCCATGCCACTTGCTGCGTAGCTCTCAAACTTGACGTGCGTCGATGTGCACGTCACGCACACCTCGGTGCTGTGGTGGATATGGCCGAGCAGCGATGTGAGGTGGTGCTGCCGCGTTGCGAGTCGGTTCGCGCAGCTCTCGCGGTCAAACACAGCGCGCATGACCTGGCACGTGTGCACTTTCATGCGATGCGTCTTCGTCACGTCAAAGTCGCAGCGCAGGCGCCACACGAGCTCGACGCAGTCGACATCGAGCTCTTCGCGGTCGTCGTTGTCCATGTCGTTCGCGCTACTATTGCTCAGCGGGGTCTGCTGCAACTCAGCGAGCGCAGTCTGCTCGTCGAGACGAAACACGAGCTGCACGCTGCGCACATGCTTGAGCGTGCGAAAGATGTTGCAGCACGACTTGGCGTACACTTTGCACTTGGCGAACGGCGTGACGCGCGCGAGCGCAGCAGTAGCAGCAGCGCTGCCGTGCTCAAAGCGCGCGTCGGCAAAGAACGAGCGCGCAAACGCAATCTGTCCAGACGCCGAGTGCGCATCGTTGAGTGCGCGGCACGTGACGCCTGCTGAGCCTTCGCACTCGATCGAGATCTCTTTGCCAACGTGCGCGAGGCAGTGCAGCGCAGCGACGAACACGCGCAGCTGCTCTTCAGCGATCTCGTACCGCAGCTCCATTGCGGTTGCTCACGATTGCAGCATGCACGAGTGCTTGCTTGTACACGCGCTTGCTTGTCGTTGCTGTTCACTGGTTTGATTCGTGTTTGCGTGGTGGAGTTGCCATGTGATCTGTCAAAATATAGTAAATACAAGCTGTCTGAAACAGAAAATCGAATTTCGATGTGGTGTGGACAACATCGCAACAGTGGCAATGAAAGGCGTCTTCAATTTGACTCACATCTTGCTCGTAACAGACTCATGAGAGCATCGATGCAAAGACCGAGACGAGACTCGAGGCACTTGTGCGTGTGCAGGCTATCATGAGAGTGCGAGTTCCGTTTGCGGACATTCGATACATTCGCTGCTTGCTCACAACCTACGCGTCCGTATCTTGCGGTTCACCTGCGTGTCTGCTTCGCACTGCACTTGCTGTTGCTGCAGACGTCGAAGTGTCGTCGAGCGTGTTCGCCGAAGCACTCACTTTGGTGCGCACGCGGCGCTGCTGAAGGTCCTAGACTGCATCGACGCACTCGGTGGTTCAACGCCGATAGCGGCAGCAGCGACTACAGCTGGAGTAGTAGCAGAGTTGGATGACAACGTTGCCGTGACCAGATTGGCAGACACAGATGCAGATCGATTCGAACACATTCTGACTCGCGCACGACAATCAGACCTCGAGCGTGATTGACAACATTGAACGAGGAGGTTGAAAGAGGACGACGATCTGAGCAAGCGATCACGAGCACCACGAGAGGAATCGCGTGGCGTCACATGCAGCTTCATCATGCTTGCAGTGTGGTGGTCGCGATGAAGCGACGAAACAGCGCAGGTTTGTACTATTGACGAGCGCTGCCAACGCATCGAGCAAGCGACACATTTCGGGTCGCTGTCCACTTGCGATAACGAGTTCAGTGCTGCAAACTTTGAACCCACATCATCGTCTCCAAAAGCACCCAGTCGATCGTCCATACTGGCATTCGAGAACAGGCACGAGCACCTTTATGGAATCGACACTCGCTGGGAGCAAGCAGCAGCAAGTCGAGTCGGTCTGGTGAAGGTCCAGTTTGACCTGGCAGTGCACCAGCAAAGCTCTCGGAGACTGGCGCAAGTCGTCTGCTGCACCAATCAGTGTCGCCCAAGTCAGATACACAAGCGATGCGACGACAAACGAAGAGCGAGCTCAGATTCGCTTTTGGGGATACAAATACCAAGTGAAACGTCCGCCATCATTCATTCACGACGAAAAGGGAAAGTGACGGTGCAGAAAACTCTTGTGCTTTTGATTGTGGGTTTGGAGTCACACACACACACACACACACACTGCTTTGCGCGAGAACGTGAACCTGCGTGCGTGCGTGCGCGCTTCGTGGCTTGAGAGAATGCGCGAATGCTCGTGTGCGCGAGCGAGCTTTGGGTCACAAGAGCATTCTCGAACGGCGCGAACTGACTGGTCGTGAAAAGACGTCCGCCTGTTCAGCGCATGCACGCGAGATCTTCAGCTTTGCAAGCGATATCCAAGTGAAAACCCTGTGAAAAGCGGTGGAATCGCATATCTTTTGCAATCGAGTAAAGTTTCTGGATTCTCTTGCTTTTTAAAAGGTCATCTCACTGGAAATCCGTATCCGTCATAGTGAACTGCAGTGGTTCTCGCTATCACTTGTTATTGTATGTTTGATGCATGCGTGAGAGAGAAAGGGCGAGATTGTGACCAGTTCGAATGATCGCGCCTCAATCAATGCACACATTCGAATGAGGGGTCGGGTAAACCCATGTTGTCCTGTCGTCGTCCGTCAACGCAAATCACTCCCTCTCGCTTTTTCGTCGCGAATATCCAAAAGCACGACAGCAGCAGCTGCCGCCATCCGGCTCACTCTCGGCATTCCCGAAACTCACCGCGAACTGGTAAGAGCGACCGCAAGGTAGCAGCAGCACAATGGCGGAGCGCGTGCCATGCATGGAGACTTGCTGGCTGGATCTGGATCGTTCACACAAATGCGCCTCTTGCTTTCAATGGAGCAGATCCGTTCGTTCCCCCCACTCCCATAGTGTGCGCCGACGTCTCGACATCTCCACACGAGCGAGCGACGCACATCCAGACAATCACAGTGACCCACAGACGCACAGACACATCCACACGCAGATGACGGACTTTCTCCGTAGTATCGTACAGACTGTGCACAATGCGAATGGCGCGACTGCAGCAACTTCGCCTGTGAAGACCGAAGTGCGGCCTGTCGACCAGATCCAAGTGCCGCCATCAGCGTGCGCTGCCGATGCGACTGCGTCGCTGCTCGCGCTCGAGAAGCAGCCGTGCAGGATCAAAGTCGAGCTCCCTGAGCGTGCTGCATTCGCGACTACGAGCACGGCCGCAACGAATATTGCGCTCGCAACCGACCCGAGCAAAGCGCAGCGCGCTGCACGGCGCGACGTTGTGAACGCGCGTCGCGAGACAAAGCGCAAGAGCATGTCGCCGAGCTGCTCGGACAGCGACGATGCGAGCGAGCCAATCGAGCCAACGGCAGCTATGACGGCAGCAGCGCCCGACAAGTCGAAGAAGATCAAGACGAGCAAGACAACGTCAGCGCTTCCACAGTCGCCAATGAGCTCGCCTGTCAGCAGTGGCAGCGCATCAACGTCATCGTCGTCGCTGCTGACGTCAGCGATGCTGTTTGGCGGCGAGATTGACGCGCTCGGTGAAGAGCGGCTTCGTGCGATGGAGGCGCAGCTCGAGAGCCTTGACCCGGACTCGAAAGAGGCAAAGAAGAAGCGTCGGCTGATTCGCAACCGCATGTCGGCGCAGCTCCACCGCGAGCGCAAGAAAGCGTACGTCGGACAGCTCGAAGACCAGCTGCTGGCGAAAGAGCGCGAAGTCCAAGCGCTCCACGACAAGCTTGCAGCGTTGGCAAACGAGACGATGCAGATGAAGCAGCAGCTAGCACAGACGACATCAGTCGCAGCTGTAGCTCCAGTCGCTGCGACGGCTGCACCAGTGCCGGTCCTTGCGACTGTAGCTGCTGAATCAGTAGCGCCAGTCGTTGCAAAGGCAGTCGCTCCTACTGTCGCTACTACACCGACGCCAGCAGCGACGATCGTTGCGATCGAAGACGACGTTGTGATCAAAGCCGAGCCAGTTGTCGACGTTGCATCGGCGTTCGACACGTCTGCAGCAGTGCCGACTGCGACCCCAACAGCGACAAGCAAGGACAACTGGGACTATTGCTTCCCAAGCCTCGACGTTGACGACGATACGGAGATGGCGGACGTTGCTGCTGCCGACTTGCTGCGCGACTTTGACGATCCGTTTGCGGCGTTTGCGACTGCCGCTGGCGAGCAGCAGGACACTACGTCGTCATTGCCACACCACCACCCGCACCACACGCACCACGAGATCCACGCTGCGAAGAAGAACATTGTGATGGTCATGGGCATGATGTTTTCCGCGACGTTCTTTGGTCATTCGCCGTTCTTCTTTGACGTCCAGCGCGGCAGCACGTTCTCGTCGTATTTCGAGGCGAACCCGCGGAACGAGGTCGCGCAGCTCAACGTCGCGTCGAAGATCATGTCGTCGCTTGAGAAGTCGTCGTGGAAAGACTTTCGGGACATTGCGAGTTGGACATCGGCCGCTGCTGCGATCGATGCCGATGACGTGACCACTGATGACGATGACGCAAACAGCAGTGGCGTCCGTGCGGCTGCGTCGCCATCGGCTGCGTCGGACGTGACTGACTCGTCGGACACGTGCGACTCGCCGTCTGCGCACCAGCAATCATCGCAGCTTGACGATGGCAGTGACGACACGACGTGTCTCGGCAGTCTCTCGGGGCTCGAGACCGACCTCATTGACGAGTTTGTGTACCCCGTCGACGATCCGTTTGCACCGGCGCTTGCCGACACGAACTGGTTTGGCACTGACGCCGACGACTTTGGCCAGAGCGACGTTGACGACGCCGACGACGATGTTGTCTTGGCTGTTGCCGAGTCCAAGCCATCGGCGTCGATCACGTCGCGACTGTTTGAGAAGCTCACGGAGCTGTGGCACGAGAAGAACCAAGTGCTACTGACAGTGCTCGACAGCAAGAACGAAGTGACGCGGCGCTCGGTCGCTGACATGAGCGCGATCCGCTCGAGCATGGCGAACGGCAGTATGTTTGCAGCACCGCCAGCTACTGTTGCTGCGGCCAAGACAAGTCGACTTGCAACTGACGAGTCGGTGTCGTTTTTGTACCCGCTCAGTGCGTTCTCGCCGGCTGAAGAGTCGGCGCCGGACGTCATGTTTCTCGAAGTGTCGTGCCAAATGAGTGCACTGAGCATTTAGAGCGAGCGAGGAGGTTGGCGATAGTGTGGCGTGTCGTGAGTGTCGTGTATCTATC
Source organism: Globisporangium carolinianum (assembly GCA_023334275.1). NCBI lineage: Eukaryota > Oomycota > Peronosporomycetes > Pythiales > Pythiaceae > Globisporangium > Globisporangium carolinianum. The sequence continues at coordinate 27,735 of JAASGP010000053.1, read as the reverse complement.
TATCTATACAAGCAGCAGTCGCAGTAGTAGGTTGGACGTTGGCCAAGTAGATGGCTGTGTCTTTCGTTGCGGAGGAGCGTTGAATCGAACTGCTTGGTTCACTTTGCTATGCGTCGTTGGGGACGTCCATCGCGTGTCTGTCGTGATGACATCGTGGCGACGTTCATGAGGATGTGAGCTGCTCAAATGAATGGCTGCTGCTTGCGATTCGCAGCATGCTGATCTTGCCGCGTCGCATATGCGTTTGGGAAGAGCGCACGTCGAACCGTCGCGCAGCAGGTGCGAGCAGCCACGCACTCGCACTCTTCAGAGTAAGCCGTGACGCAGGACGCGTGCATCCAGGTCCTCTTGTCTAGCTGCTGCCAGCAGCCACGAGAGCTCCAACATGGCGCGCATCTCGGTGCGCGATCGACTGTTTCTACTATCGACGATAGCTGGCGCTGCGTTCGTTGCAACGTACATTGAGAGCTCGACACTCGACTTCTTTGCTCTAAGCCGTGCATTCCCGAGCGCTGCACCAGCGTTCGTTGACCAGCGCGGCTTTGTCAGCGTGCTTCGATGGGCCGAGAGTCTGCACACCCACGACGACGTCGCGATGTTTGCGCGCATGGTTGCGCACACCACTTCGTTGACTACGTCGCCTTCTATGACGACGATCGAGGACAGCGCGTCGGCGTCGCGAGACGCAGCAACGACTGCGAGCAGCGACGCGCAGCCAGCAGTGAAGTCGCATCTTTCCCACACACGCGCTAGTGACAACAGCAGCAGCGAGAGTGCGCACAGTTCGACAGCAGAAGCGATCGTGCCGCTTGACGTCCAGCTCGCGCAAATCGTGTCTGTCGAGGCGTACATGCATCTGAGCAAGACGCTGCTGCAGTGCGGAGTCCTGCTCTCACTCTACCGCGCAAACGTGCTATCACGGCGGCGAGCTGTGTTGACGCTCTGTCTCTGCTTCCTCGTGCTCCTGTGCTGGAAGATCGGGCAGTCGTGTCTCTACGACCTCCTGTCGCCACGCACAGTGTCGCGATCGGCGCATACCACAAGCCAGAGCCGCGAGATGACTGCAGCGCTCCTCAATACGCTCTTCCTGCTGCGCTTTGCTGGCGCTGCAGTCGTGAACGTCGTGCTCGGCCGCGCGCACCAGCGCTACTTTTGCGCGCCGTGGCCCACGTCGTGGCGCCGCGTGCCGCGGTACCTCGGCTCGAAAGACCTCGTGCTCACGACGCTGTACTTGGCCGCAAGCTGCGTCGCGTTAATGAGCGTATCGTGCACAGCGCTGCGGTCGCTCAGCGAGGCTGCAATGCAGTTTGAGGCTGCTGCACTCACGGGTTCGCTGCTCCACTGCGTCTACATCCGCTTCACACAGCCACCACCTGACAACTCTCGAAAGCAGATCTAGCAGGTTGGTGAGTTGGCAATGCGAGGACGAGCAGGTGCATAAGCGGGCTAGCTCGAGGATAGCGACAATCGATATCAGGAACGAACATGCATGTGCAAGCGCGTGCATTCAGTCCGTGCAACAACACCGTTGCGTCGTGACGTCCCGTCGTCCTCCTCTACGAGTCGACGCAAGCGCCATTCGCACAAACCAGTTAGTCGCGCACACGCATCTACTACGCTCACTCGCTCTTTCGCTCATCGTCCTCACGCCCTGCGACGCATCCCAAGCGCTCCGTCGAATCCCTCGACTGCTGCAGTCGCTCCACAGCAGCACAAGCAAATAGCGTCCGAGCCACCGACTGCCGCTTACTGGTCCTTCTTCTCAGCACCAAGTCGCGCTTCGAGCTCGCGCGCACTGAGGCGCCGGCCGACAAACTTGAGCACTTCGTCAATGAGGATCACTGGGAGCGAGAACGCGAGCACGACGAGCCACTCGTGGAAATCGAGCGGCGTGACGCTAAACGTCTCGGCGAGCACATCGACGTACAGAATGACAAAGTGCATGCCAAACGACACGAGCATCGCAATGAGCAAGTACGGGTTCGACCACGGCGGCATCGTCACGAGGCTCCCGTCTTCCGACAAGGCGTTCAGCGCATTGAACATCTCGATCGCAACGAGCACCGAGAGCGAGAGCGTCGACGCCGACTTCTTGCCGTCCGTAAAGTACCGACACGGGTCGCTCGAAAAGTCCATGCCGTCAAAGTTCGCGACTGTAAAGTTGCTCCACGTGTGGCACTGCGTCCAGTGCGTGAGTTCGTACCAAGTCACGAGCGTGTGGCCGTCACCGGATGCGTCGTAGTACATGTACCAGTACGCAAACACGCCGACGCACGCCAAGCCGACGTAGATGCCGACGACCATGTACCGGAAGAAGACCCAGCCGTTGATCAAGACGTCGTCGCTGCGGCGCGGCGGCTTTGTCATGATGTCCTTGTCCGGCGGGTTGAACCCGAGCGCCGTCGCGGGCGGACCGTCCGTGACGAGGTTCACCCACAGGAGCTGGACTGGAATGAGACCTTCGGGCAAACCAAGCGCAGCCGTGAAGAAGATCGCAGCGACTTCGCCAATGTTCGACGAAATGAGGTACCGAATGAACGCCTGCATGTTGTTGTAGATCGCACGTCCTTCTTCAACAGCCGACACGATCGTTGCAAAGTTGTCGTCCGCCAAGACCATGTCGGCGGCTTGCTTCGCGACTTCGGTCCCCGTAATGCCCATCGCAATGCCAATGTCGGCTTGCTTGAGCGCCGGTGCGTCGTTCACGCCGTCGCCGGTCATCGCTGTGACTTCGCCCTGCTGCTTGAGCATCTTGACGAGCAGCTGCTTGTGCTTTGGTTCAGTCCGTGAAAACACGAGGCCATGGCCGCCCGTTTTGTCCATGAGGTACGCCACTTGCGTCGCTTCCGGCAGCGCAAAGAACGCACCGCCAGTGAACGACTTGTGCGACACGTCCTCGGTCGCACTAAAGATCCCAATCTTGCGCGCAATGCTCTCGGCCGTGAGCTTGTTGTCGCCCGTGATCATGATCACGCGAATGCCAGCAGTGTGGCACGTCTCGATCATCGGTCGAACCTCAGGGCGTGGCGGGTCGAGCATCGATGCCAAGCCAACAAACGTCAGACCCGACTCGATCGCAGCAAACGCGTCGGTCTGTTCGAGCTGCTTGTGCGCTGCGTGGTGCCGGTCGCCGTCGTACGACCCGAGGCCGCTGCCAAGGTCGTCTTTCTTCGCGAGTGCGAGGCACCGCAGCGACTTGCGCGCAAGCGTCGAGACTTGGTCGAGGATGACTTGGCGACCTGCTGGCGTCAACGGCTTGACGTCGCCATTCGCAAGCTGGATCATAGTGCACCGGTCGAGCAGCCCTTCGGGCGCGCCTTTGACAAACAAGACGTTCTGGTTGGCCGATGCAGCGCGCGTCGCCCGGGCTGGAGCTCCAGTACCAGCCTTGCCACAGAGCACCGACATTGACTTGCGGTCGCGCGAGAACTCGAGGATCGCGAGCTTCGTGTGCTGCGTCGCCCAGTACGCATTGCAGAACTGGACAGCAGCAGCTGGGTCTGTGGTCCGAAGCGATTCGAACTCGCGCTGCTTGGCTGCATCGTCAATCACGCCAATCTTCTCAACCAGCACTTTCAGCGCAGCCTCGGTCGGCTCGCCCACGCGAACGTACTTGCCGTCCTTGTACTCGATCGTCGACTCGTTACAGAGCGCACAGATCTTGGCCAACGTCGCGACTGCCACCTTGGACTGTGCCGTCGAAGCACCAGTGATCGCACCGAGTGGTGCGTACGTGTGGCCTTCGACGTCGTACGTCACGAGCTCGGTATCGACGGCGCCAGCGTGGCAAAACGTCACGCAGCTCATCTCGTTCGTCGTGAGCGTCCCAGTCTTGTCGCTACAGATCACGGACGTACACCCGAGCGTCTCGACCGACGGCAGTTTGCGCACGATCGCATTCTTCTTCGCCATCTTGCGCGTCCCGAGCGCCAAGCACGTTGTAATGACCGCCGGCAGACCCTCAGGGATCGCAGCGACCGCAAGCGCGACCGCGATCTTGAAGTAGTAGATGCAGCCTTTGAGCACCGAGCCATGCGACGGGTCAAAGAAGTTCTTGTAGTTGATGATCCACACAACGAGGCACACGACGCCAATGACTTTCGACAGCAGCTCGCCAAACTCGTCGAGCTTCTTCTTGAGCGGCGTCGACTCTTCGTCGTCGGCTGCTTCCTGGACCGACTGCTGGATCTTCCCAATCTCGGTCTGCATGCCAATCTCCGTGACGACGCCGCGACCAAGACCGTTGACAACGACAGTCGTTGCGAACAGCAAGTTCGTCTTCGCTTGGATCACGTTCTCAGTGCCAGCAGGCAGCGCATCGATCTCTTTGTTCACCGACGTCGACTCGCCCGTCATCTGCGCCTGCTCGACGCGAATCGCAGTCGTCTTCATCGAGATCAGGCGCATGTCAGCTGGCACTTTGTCGCCGACACGGATCTCGACAATGTCGCCTGGCACGAGCTCGCGGGCTGGTAGCGTCACCATCTCGCCATCGCGTAGCACGCGCGCGTTCTCGGGCTGCAGGTCTTTCAGTGCATCGAGCGCAGCTTCAGCATTCGACTCTTGCCACACGCCGACGATCGCGTTGAGGACCAAAATGACAAGGATCACGAGCGGCTCGACGTACGCCGAGATGCCTTCGTCGCCCGCGCCTTCAAAGTACGCGAGCACAAACGACACGACGGCCGCACCGAGCAAGATCTTGACGAGCGCGTCGTCAAACTGTTCGAGCACGAGCTTCCAGAGCGGCGTGCCGTCTTCCTTGTCGAGCTCGTTGTAGCCAAAGATTGCGCGCTGCTTCTCGACAGCGTCGGCGCTCAAACCGCGCTCTTCCGTGACGCCAAAGTGCTTGAGCACAGCGGCTGGCGTCTCCTGCTCGTATAGACGGCGGCATGCATCACGACGAGGGTCAGTAAGCGATGTGTGTGTGTGTGTGCATGCGTATCGTCTACATGACGAATGACCTGTCACGCACACGACGAGGCAAGCAGAAGGCGTAGGGGACGCACCAGCTCGAGACGCTTATGGGCGTCACTCATGATCTTTTGGGTTGTTCTCTTCGTTTCGCTTCTATTTGTGCGAGCACCTGCTGCACTTGTTGCTGTCTGTCTGTCTGTCTGTCTGTCGGCTGCTGTCCTCGAGGTCGCTCCAACGCACTCACGTGCACGTGCGAAAGCTGGTCGCAGAGCAAGTGGATGGCGCGAGTCGAATCCGGTCGAGGTCGAGCGGGCGGTTTTCGTGTGTGGCGCGTGCTCTCAGTGGGGCGGAGCTGCTGCTGCTGCGTTTGCATCGCGCTTCAAAAAGAAGCGCGCAAAGAGGCCGAAAAGATTCTCTCTGTGGCAATATCCACGTCAGCGCGATTCAGCTGCGAATTGTGAGCGCGAAGCATACAGTTGGCAAGACGTTGTGCGTGCATGTGATGAATTGAGTGTGGTTTGAATTGCGACTTGCAGCGTCGGCACAGTAATGCTCCACGTGGCTCCGCTCAGCTGCGTCAGCGCATTCTAGAAGCGGCGCGAGATTCGCGCTGTGGATTATTGAGATGATGTGAGTGCTGGGAATACAGCTGCTTTTGTGCGCGAAAAATAGAATGGACGTCGCTGATTGGCGCAAATACGAACATACATTGTGCAAGGTGATCGAATGGTATACCTTTGCTTTCTGCACTATCGGATTCATTCCATGTGTCACACAGTGAGAGATGCTTGCACTGAAATGTCTCGCTCAAGTGCGATGAGCACGCGATCACAGATGTGCAGCTCCAGCATGAAGACCGCTGTCGTTGCTAACGAGGACGACATGAGAGCTTGGGTGTGCGGGTGGCTGCTGCTGGCCGCACGCCACTTTGCTAGTTGGCTTCTTCTCGCTTGGCAGCAGATCAGCACAGCTTGTTGACATGCCGACGCTGGAGCGCAGATCGGAACACAACAGACTCAGATCGCGCTTGATTGTCCTGTTTGCTGCTGCTGTCACTTGTGTTTGACGGCGCGCGAGCAAGACGAACGAAATGGATCGCGATCGACTTGCGTCAGTCGTTGTCATGGTGTTGTTCTCCCACGTCGCCACCTCGAACTGCGACACTCGATTGATGAACAGTGCGCGTTCGTTCAGCTGAGCAGCAAAGCACTCACAAACCCACGACGCATATCGGTATCTTTTCAGATGGGTGCGTGAACTCGATCTGGAGCAGCAGCAGCAGCAGCAGCTCATTGCGCGAGGTTGGTTGGTTCGTGTTCGCATTGCCATGATGCATAGAGAAGCTCGTTCGAGAGGCAAGTTGGAGAGGCAGCAGCACCACCACGACCAAGCTTCGGTGATCGGTGCTCGAGGATCGGTCAGACTCGCGAGATCAAGTCATACATGCGTCGTCGCGCTTCTGGTTTCTCCCACCTTGCTGCTGCGGCACCACTGCGCAACCGACTCTCTCTCTCTCTACATCAGTTAGCATCTGCTCAAGTGGACTCGACAAAGGCTCCATTGTGACGTGCAGTGACGTGCAATGGCGCGTGACGTGTTCTAGCACAGCAGTTAGTCCAACGACGCTTTGCAGCAAGCCGGAGCAGCAGCAACAAGATTGGATCGAGCAACGAAGCCAAGAAGCGAGCACGTATACCCTTGCTGTATTCCTGGTTCATGATGCGAGATCGAGCACACTGGATCGATCCGACTGGTGGTGCTCCACTGTGACGTGTAATGGCAGGTGACGTGCTATCGAGGATCGGCAAAAGCAGTTTGCTCAACGACGCTTTGCGAGCAAGCCAGAGCAATATCAGCAAGATTGAGAACGCACACACTTGATGTTTTCATCGTTTCATGTTGCGAGATCGAGCGAGTTGGATCGGACTCGAAGCGCTGCTCTATTGCACACTTGCGCACGCTCTTCCACGATCGGCTGTTGTCGTTACGCCCAGCAGCAGCAACAACAAATGCTATACCACCCTGTCTTGTCATGTTCATACGCTGTTTTGTGCTGGTACGTACCCAGTGTAGTGCGCGCTGCTCGAGCTCATCGAGGCTTGATGCATTTGTTGCTGCGTTTTGAGCTGCTTTCAAACTGATGTTGTGAGATTTTGCAGCCAGGTTTGGATCACATTGCGAGCGCACTGACTCACTTGATTTTAGTATGTCGTGAAGAACGAACGCTTTGCGCCAACACTGACGCAAGTCGCGATTGCGCAGATGGGAAAGTGAGCGAGTGATAGCACAGGACGTTTCTCACTCGCTGTATCCCCGCCCATCTCTTGTGCCGCCCTTTCTCTCCTGCCGTTGTGCCAACTAAAACCACACGTTGCTTTGCTCTCAGTTCCCAATTCGCCAAACAAACGCAACAAGAGCACGCGACTGCATTGCCACTCATCGCAACCACACACAGCAGGCGACAGCAGCACTTACAGCAGCACTCAGCACTTACAACAGCAATATGGTGAACGGCAACGACGCGACCCGCGAATTCATTGTCTACCGCGACAGCGCACTCGCGCCGGATGCAACGCCAATCAAACCCACTTCCAGCAAGTTTGCAGCGCAGACCTCGTCGTCAATGACGTCGACGTCCATGTCGGCGCGGTCGTCGGCCGTCGCATCGAGCAGCAGTGGCGCACCATCCAAACCGTATCGCGACATGAGTCGACTCCGCAAGCTCGTGTCGATCGGGTACTACTCGTACAAGGTCAAGCACTGGTTCCAGCGCGAGGACCGCGACACGATCGTGTGCGAAGACGACGACGAAGAGGCGGCAGCACCTACCCACAGCGGCGACGCGCTGCTCGCAGCAAACCCACACAGCGTCGCAAGTGCGTTCTACGCGTCGTGGATCGAAGCAAACGCAATGGCCGCCAAGACTGCAGCAACAGCAGCACCATCGACAGCAGTCGCAATGGCGCCGATTGCGCCACTCAGTGCGCCGCTCGAGCTCGAACGCGTTGGCGCGTACGAGCCGAGCAAAGAGCAGCGATGGTGCACGAACTGCGCGAAATGCTTCCAGCGCAGTCTGAGCCACTACGACCAGTTTTGCGGCCTCGACTGCCGCACAGCGCACCGCTTCCGCGTTGCTGCGTGATGACAAGCACGCGCAGTAGACGGCCACAGAGTCGCCCATCGAGACAACCGTTTGCGAATATTTATGGCTTATACGCACTTATCTAATGAACTCTCGCTCATACTGAAATGGTGCTATCTCCCTCCAACACGTATCAACGATTGCACCTCTTCCTCCACTACAAGTCCTGTGCGCATACACTACAGATTCGCGATTGGTAGTGATCGCTGATGGAGTCAGATTCAGCGACCCAGTGATCATGCACTCGCGGTCGATCAAGATCACCTTCGCGTGCATCCTCGATGCATAAAACACTTGAACTTTGCGATGATGGAGGTATGTGTTGGCTGAACCGTTTGGCTGATTACTGTCAAAGATAACACGGACACCTTGATGCGCTCGATCTCGCACAATGCGTAGCGTAGCTTCATCAGACCAGTGATACATCGCGATGTCAAGCGTCTGCGTCGCGGAGTAGAGCAAAGTCTGTAATCGGGCGTACGCTGCTTCTCGACCGTGATTAGTAAAAGGAAGCCGCTCGATCCGGTGATCAGCCCTCCTTTCTCTTGCTAGAGCCTCGCAGATCGCTGCTGCAGCGTTCCCCATAGCGAGCGCAGACGATGCCGTCGCTTGCATTGCTTGCGCAGCTCGTGTGGAGCGTCTCGGAAGGAGGAGGCGTCATTTGGAAGCGAATTTCGAAGTGCTTACAGATTTGGATAAGCGAATTTCTAGGAGCGACGATGTATTTCCAGAGCACGTTACTGGAATGCTCAACCCTCAAAAGACTATGATCCAATACGCAATCGGATGAGCTAATACGTGAAGTCCAATTGACCGGCAATGCTATTTCACCGTATACGCAGTACGATTACCTAATGTTTTCGTAGCTACCCAATCAGCAAATGGAAGAGCTTATTTTACTTCAAATCTTGCGACAGTACAGAAAGTATGATCTAAGGAAGGGAAACGTGCGATTTCTGCGATTTAGGATACGATTGCGATTGCAGCGAGCGCAGAACGTGAAGCGAGCCACACGACGCACTCACTCCCTGACGACCTTGGAGGCTCCTGACGACCTTGGAGGCTCCCGACGACCTCGAGCTACGTGAACAAGCGACATGGTGGCAGCAAACAAGATCGTCGTGTGCGACAACGGCACGGGGGTACGGCATCTGCGCTTGCATGCGTGCATGTGTATGCCAGCTAGCAAACGCGTGCTGTTCCCAGCCACATTGACGCTCGTGTCCCTCATTTCCCCTTCCTCTGTCGCGCGCCATACTCACTGCCATCTCTCCTTCACTTGCCTCCACGCACACGCACACGCACGCATGTGCGCAGTTCGTAAAGGTTGGCTTTGCAGCCGAGAACTTCCCGAAATGCATCTTCCCGTCGCTCGTTGGCCGACCGATCCTGCGCGCTGAAGAGGCCGTGCAAAAGGACATTCTGCTCCAGGTATCTACGTGTTGCTGTATGCTATGTGGTATGCTTCCTCTACCTCTCGCTCACACCTTGTGTGTACGTTGGTTGCGTGTCCTACTGTAGGACATTATGTTTGGCGACGAAGCCGCTGCTGTGCGGTCGAACCTCGAGATCTCGTACCCGGTGGAGAACGGCATTGTGAAGAACTGGGACGACATGGAGAAGCTCTGGGACTATACGTTCAAAGAGCGCCTTGGCATTGACCCAGCTGCCGGTCATCGCATTCTGCTGACCGAACCACCACTCAACCCAAAGCGGAACCGCGAGAAGCTCGTCGAGATGATGTTTGAGAAGTACGGCTTTGAAGGCACAAACATCACGACGCAGGCGATGCTGACGCTGTACGCGCAAGGCATTGTCACGGGCGTCGTGATCGACACTGGCGACGGCGTCACGCACGTTGTACCGGTCTACGAAGGCTACGTGCCGCAGCACTTGATCTGCCGGCTCGACATTGCCGGACGCCACATCACGCAGTACCTCATCAAGCTCTTGCTGCTGCGTGGCTACGCGTTCAATCGGACGGCCGACTTTGAGACTGCGCGACAGATCAAGGAGAAGCTCTGCTACGTTGCGCTTGATCCGACTGCTGAGCGCAAGCTTGCGAATGAGACGACGGTGTTGGAAGAGAAGTACGAACTGCCGGACGGCCGCATGATTCGGCTCGAGCGCGAGCGGTTTGAAGCCCCGGAAGCACTGTTCAACCCGAGTCTCATCGACATTGAAGGCGCGGGTTTGAGCGACATGGTCTTTGACATGTGCATGAAAGCCGAGATCGATCTGCGCTCCGAGTTCTTTAAGAACATTGTGCTCTCGGGCGGCTCGAGCATGTACCCAGGTCTCCCAAGTCGCTTGGAGAAAGATATTAAAGACCGGTACTTGAAAGACGTACTGAAGGGAGACAAGTCTCGCTTGAGCAAGTTTCGGCTTCGGATCAACGACCCGCCACGGCGCAAACACCTCGTGTTCCTCGGCGGCAGCGTGTTGGCCGACGTCATGAAAGACAATGACGACTTTTGGATACTCAAGAAAGACTATGACGAGCAAGGGCTCCGTTGCCTCGACAAGCTCAAGGGCTAAGCTGCTGATTGGCTGGTTGGCCGACTGGCTAGCTCGCTGATTCGCTGCGTGAGTAGGTCGATGCACGAGGAGCTACAAGCTGGGCTGGAGTCATGTGATGGAATGGAGTAGCGACACGGACAGCGAGAGATGCGAGGCGCGTGTGTAAGCAGCACGAGAAGCGACTGCTGCGGTAGGTGTGACGCGCGCATGGGAGCTGCACGCACACGTTGGTAGCGCATGGAATCGCACTGCAGTTTTGTTCGTTTGCGCACGTTTTGCGTGCGTATGAGTGCGCGAATGTTCGAGTGGAGATGTAGGTACAATGTCCAGCTCAGTTGTATCAATACTCATATCCAGCGAACGCTCAGCGCGCACATTGCACATGGAGGTAATACAGAAATGCGATTAGACACGACCGGAACATGTCTCGCAGCAACTGAAAGTGAACTCGATGCTGCAGGAGTGCAGGTCATTTGTCCATATTCTCAATCGCAGCTTGATACTTGTATGCGAGCAAGCGAAAGCTACATCCGCTGCATTGCTTGCCAACTCGCGAATTGGTGCACATTTGCCATCCTCGCACACTCAAAGCATGAAGCCGCTGGATGTGCATGTCGAGGAGATCGGGCGACAGCGCTTCGCGGCAGCGCTGCCCAAACTGCGCTCAGTCGTACGCGACTGCTCGTTCATGGCAATTGACACCGAGATGGGCGGACTCTCGCTGCAAGAGTACGTATAGCGCTGTCACCGTTCACAGCAGGACGATCTTGCAACGCGCTGTCTGCTGTCTGTGCCGTCTGCACATGTGTACATGCACACATGCGCTCGTGCATTTGCACATGCGTCTCGCTCACTCACTGTGCGGTACTTGCGTGCTTCACTGACGCTACTGCCGTCTCGCAGCTGCCGCCCGAGCATGATGGACTCGATCCAAGAGCGCTACGAGCAGTTCCGCACGAATGCGCAGCAGTTCCCACTCGTGCAGTTTGGTTTGAGCTGCTTTACGTGGAACGCCGATGCCAAGCACTTTGACGTCGAGTGCTTCCAGTTCCCAATCTTCCCGCGCTATAGCAAGATCGACACAACGGAGCTGCCCGACCGGCGCTTCCTCGTGCAGCCGCGCTGTCTCCAGTACATTCGCGACCACGGCTTTGACCTCAACAACTGGATCGACGATGGCATCACGTACCTGTCGCATGCCGACCAAAAGCGGTTTGAGTCGTTACTTGCAACGTCAGTGACGCCCGACGTGCTGCGCAAGTTTGACGCGAATGTCCCTGCGCTCGTAACGGCCGACACGCGCGAGTTCCTCACGGACATGACGAAGAAGATTAGGAAGCGCTTTGCAGGAGCGACTTTGCAGCCGCGCAGTGGCAGTGGACGTGGCAAGCATGCACGGCGCGACAGTCGCGGTCGGCGCAACCAGCAGCAGCATGACAGTCGCCATAGCAGCACAAGCAGCAAGGACGACGACGTAGGTGATGTTGAAGACAGCAACGCCGATGGTGTTGGCGACAGCAACGTAGAAGATGTCGGCGACGTCGGTAGCAGCGACAGCTTCACGCACTCGGCTGCAGAGCTGCGTGCAGCGCGCAAGTTTTTAGTTGCGAGTCTCGAGCCAGATGTGCGCAGCAGCGGCAGTGGCAGCAACAAGCACCGCAGCGACTGGCCAAGTGCAGTGTTTCTGACCGAGCCGCTCGCGCCGTTTCGACGCCACGTGCTGCTGCAGCACGTGCAAAAGCTGTTTCCGCACGTCGAGGCGTTCGACTGCAAAGCCGACAACAGCGGCGAAGACGTGCAGCAGAACCCGTGGAAGCGCCGCGTGCGGTTTGTTGCAACGACGTCGGCGAAGGAGCGGCACTGCCTGCTCGCGGCGTACAAGCAGATCGTGCAACAACAGGTGCGTGCGTGTGTCAATGTATATACGTTAGTAAACGCTGAAGTATGCTGGTGCACGTGGATGCATGACATTTACAATAGATCCGGGAGCGCAACCTCGAGCACATCGGCTTCACGGAGCTCATGGACGTGCTCGCGCAGGCTCGCAAGCCGCTCGTGGGTCACAACCTGCTGCTCGATGTCATGCAGTGCTTTGAAAAGTTCCACGAGCCGCTGCCGCCACGGTGCTCCGAGTTCTTGCACGAGCTCGACACGTGGCTCTGTGGCAGTGGTAGCAATGGCGGCAGCAGTGGCGCTGACAGCTCTGCCGAACACCCTGCAGCAACAGCATCCGCTGCTGCTTTGCGCGGCGGCATCTACGACACGAAAGAGATGGTGACGTATGCCATCGAGACGCTCGACGTGTTTGCCAACAACGTGCCGCACAGCGCACTCGAGACAGTCTACGACGCGCTGTCCAAGTCGCCATTCCACAGCGCCGATATCCGCATCAAGGGTCCGTCGTCAGCGTCATGTCCATCAACGTCGTCAACATCGCCGCAACGTCTGAAGCCGCGCGTGCAGGCGCACCAAGCTGGTTACGACGCGTTCATGACTGGCTTTGTCTTTTTGCGCGTTTGCAGCGGTCTCGGCGTGCCGAACAGCGCACTCGCAGCGCTCGGTAGTGTGAGTGTTACCAGTGCGAGTCCTGCAGACGCCACGTCAGCCGACAGCACTGATACAACCCGAACGTACACACCGCCACTCGATGCATGTTTGCAGCGGTTCCGCAACGTCTTGCACGTCAGTCACTTTCTACCAGCACACACGCTGCGCGTCCCTGGTCCGTTCCCTGACGAGTCCGAGACGCCGTCGCGCGCGTGTTACGTGCGGCTCCACCTCGTGCGCACAGCCGCCGACGGTGGGCGTCTCAAGACGTTCCACATCAAGCAGTGCATTGCACACGCACTCGGACTTGGAGCCGCGACGAAGCTTGTGCACGTGCACTGGGAGGGCAAGCACTGGGTCTACGTCGCGCTCCCGACGCCAGCGCTTGCTGAGCAGCTGCTGCGCGTGCGCGACCGCACGGCCGAAAGCGCCGGCTCGGCAGCGGACCCAATGCCGTCGATCGGCTGCGTCGACATCTACCGCTGTGCTGATACGACAACGTCGACAACGACGTCAACGTATACACTGGCCGACCGCGAGCACGCAGTAGCAGTCGCGCGCACAGCAAACGACGACGACGCGGAGCTCGAAGCCGAGAAGAAGCAGCCCAAGCGGCGAAAGTGAGGCGCTCGGATGGCTGTGCGTCCACCTGTCTGGCTGCACTGAGTGCTGCTCGTGCCGCGAGCTGAGCGGAGCTGTTTGATTGTGCAATACTGGACGTACGTATATCTACGTATATACGTCCAAGCACGCCGTTGCTGCAGCAGATGAACAAGCAATCAGCAGCGAGTGGATCGACGCAACGAAACGCTATGCCGATGCAGTCAGTCAATCGACGATCCATTCGCTCTCGCTCACAGTCTCTCACTCGCACACACTCGCAGTCCACTGTCTCTGCTGTCCTCGTCACGCTTGCTCAATGATGAGCCGCGCAAACGCTGTGTGTACATTGTCGCTGCTGCTGCCGTCGCCACTTGCATGGAACTGCGGACTACGTCGCAGCACGAGCATGTCCCACTGCTGGAGCGCAACAATCGCGACGTGGAACACGCGCGTCGGCACTGCTGCGCTGTCGTCGTCGTCACCACCGTGTTCTTCATTGTCAAAATCGCTGCTCATGCTGACGTCGCGGTGCTGCTGGAACACGCGCAGCGGTGTGTTGTTCACGAGCAAGTGGTACGTCGCGTCGTCACCGCCATGACCGTCAACGTCACCAACGTCCTGCAAAATTGCACTACTACTGCTGCCACTGCTAGTACCAATTGCGTCGTCGAGGTCGTCGGTCCGTCCGACAACTGGCGCTGACGTTGTATGCGTCACTGGCTCAACGTATAAATGCAGCCGGTACGTGCCGGTCCGCAGAATCTCAATCCGTCGGTTGCCGTCGTAGAGGTCGACGAACGTCTTGACGCGCGTTGCGTCGCGCACGTGCCACTGCAGCAGCTGCGACTGCGACTGTGACGCTGCAACTGGCACTGACGGACTCACAAAGCAGCAGCCAATGCGTTCCGTTGCTCTTGCAGCTGCCGCAGTCGGTTCGGACGATGGACTGTCACTCTCAGCCGTTCGCTGTCGCTTAGCTGTCGAGTCACTGATGACGCCAGTACCAACAGCTACGTCACTGCTGCTGCTGCTGCTGTCAATACCTTCGAGCGCCGGTGCAGCTGCAAATGTTGCGAGTGACAGCAAGTGGCCGCTCTGGCTCGATTGCGACTGTTGCGACTGTTGCTGCTGTGCTAGGAACGCGTGCGGGTTCTCGGCCAACTCGTGCAGCAGGCGTCGACGGGCGTGGAAGCAGTTTGCATACGTTGGCGTGAGGCCATTGCGCACGAGCAGGTCCTTGATCCACGCAGCTTTGACGTGTGCGCCGTGTGCGACCACGAGTGCACGCACTTCGGGGTACCGTGCAATTTGCTTCGCACGGCATGCACGGCTCGACACGAGCGCTGCAGCAGAGGTAGTCGTAGTAGTCGTAGTCGTCGTAGCGTCGGTCGCTGCGTTGGTGGTCGCGATTGGAGCTGCTAAACCGCCAGTTGTCGTGAGTGCGCTGCACGTGTGGGCTTTGAAGCGCGTCGGCGGTTTGAACGCGGTCGAGAATGCAAAGCTCACGAGGAACGGGCACGCAGCGTTGACGCAGCGCACTTGGTACCGCCGCCGATCGCTCGTCATGACTTTGTACGCGCGACGGCGCACGTAGTTGTACTCGACAACTGCTGCAATGATGTCGTCTTTGCACGTGTACATGCGCGAAGCGAAGAACGCGCGACCCCTGTCCGTATCGTCACCGTCGCCTGCGAGCACTGCAATCGCAGCAGGTGCAGCAATGTGTGCCGTTGTCGCTGCTGCTGGCATGACATGCGCTTCGAGACTGTTGTCCATGTCGACGACATTCATGAGCGGCTCTGGCGTGAGTTCCATTGACTCCCGATTTGCAATTGTCGATTTTGTTTTGTTGTTTCTTTTGCAAATCCGTGATGCTTTTCACTTGTATTGAGTATACTCGAATCGTCCAAAACTGTGTCCACATTGCACCTACAACAAACAGTACACTGTACTACACAAACTCCTAATCCAAATCCTCGTCATCATCGTCGTCGCTCAAGAGCGAGTGCATGATCGCGTCCTGGTCGTTGCTACCAGCTGCGTCGTCGTCAAAGCGCTCGATCGTAAGGCCGCTCTCGCGACACACGTACGCAAGCGCGTCCTGTCCGACCGTTGCAAGCAACGGACCGAGAAACACGTCGCGCGTCGTCTGGAGGTCGTGGCCCGAGTCGAGAAACACAGCAGCAACGAGCGCTTCAAACACGTCGGCAAACATCTTGGGCAGTGCGATCGGGTTCGTACCGGTCGCTTTCACTTTCTTGCGCGCCATCGGCGCCGCACTGAAGCTCATGGAGCTCCGAGTACTGCGACTTGCAGCAGCTGCTGCTGATGTGCTGTCAGTACAGTTACTACCAGTCGTATGGACCACATACGTCCGTTCAATGCGCGCAACAATGTCGAGCGTCTCGCGGTCCATGCGGACGGCGCCAGCGCAGATGCACTCGTCGACGCCAAAGCACGCGAGCGCGGTCTTGCCGAGCGCATCGTTCGACACGGTTGCGCTCTTCCACTGCGACAGCGAGCCCGGGAGCCACGTGTCAAAGCGCACGAACGCATACGCGAGCGTGA
The DNA here is from genome assembly GCA_023334275.1 of Globisporangium carolinianum. Taxonomy (NCBI): domain Eukaryota; phylum Oomycota; class Peronosporomycetes; order Pythiales; family Pythiaceae; genus Globisporangium; species Globisporangium carolinianum. Next base: position 11,438 of record JAASGP010000053.1, on the reverse strand, counting down.
GGTACTCGATGATCGCGTCGCCGAGGTACTCGAGTCGCTCGTAGTCGCCGCGCCAATACTCTTTTGGCTGTGGAGTCTTTTGACCAGGTGATGGCACTGCGAGTAGCTCCAAGTGACCTGCCGATGGGTGCGTCACGGCTTCGAGCAGCAAGCGTTTGTTCTTGAACGTATACTTGAGACGCTGCTGGAGCCACACGAGGCGCTGGGGCAAGTCATCGAATCGCGCAATCGTGAACCCGAGCGCCAGCGGATCGGTCTTGCTACCATCCCGACTCCCATCCATTGAGACGTCCAGGTCGTCGTAGAGCTCGCACGGAAAGCAATCGGGGTAGTACGGCTGCGCAAACGTACTTGGCGAGACCGGGACGCTCACGCCGATCCAGCTCAGAAACGACCGCGCACCGCGCTCGCCGTGGCCAAGGACGTACGCGCCGCAGATTGCTTCGAGCACATCGGCGATCCACTTGGTCGGCGCGACAACAGCTTTCGGCGTCTTGCCCATGCACGACGGCTTCCAAAACTCGAACGGATGCTGCTCCATCTGGCTCGGATACAGAATGTAGTGCTGCAGCTTTGCTGCAAGCGCAAACGCACAGAGACGATCGTTCCGAATGATGTCGCGTCGCAAACGCGTCAGTTCGCCCTCTTGCGCAATGTCACGGCGTGTCTCGTACATGAACCACGTCGTCTCGAGCTTGAGGAACGTATCGCCCAAGATCTCGAGCCGTTCGTACGCCGGCTTCGACGTCGCGTCATCGAGCAAGCGCATGTCGAGCTCGACGCCAATGTGGCTCATCAAGTGCGACATCTGGCACTTGCGCTCAAACTCGTTGAGCACTGGCACGATGCCGATCGCGTCAAAGAACCGCGTCTTGGTCAGTCGAAGGCGCGACGTGCACTCGGGCAACAGCAAACGTTCGTTGTACTTGGTGCTCGATATCGCAATGCTGCCTTCTGCGTTGTTGCGCTGAAGGACGCGCCTGATGATCGGGACGATCGGCGGCACTTGGATGCCGTAGATCAGCGGCTGGTCTTCGTCGGCCTGCAAGATCTGCTCGGACGTGTGCCAGCGTCCGAGGATCGGGTTGCCGCGCGTCGACTTTGCCTCTTTGATGTGCTTGTTCCACGCTTCTTTGTCGGCAAACGCAGCTTTCATCGCAACGACCGTCTCACTCGACAAGCCCTCGACAACGTACGTGACATTGCGTCGCGCTGTTGGCACGCAGATCCACTCGTCCATCGGGTACTCGCTCGTGTCCGGGAGCGGCCACATGGGCTCGAGCAATGGCTTGCCGAGGATGTCGTGTACGTACGCCCAGTCGATCGCACAACTGCCAGTCGAAGCGTCGACAACAACACTCGGGACAACGAGGTACCCCTTGTCATTCTGCTCCGAGAACTCGTTCCAGACGTCGTCGCTTGCAATGTCGACGTCGCGCATCGCGTCCTGGACGCCCATGCATGCAAGCCGCATGATGACCAAGTGAAAGTGCAGCGCGCTCTGGAGCTCCGCAGTTGTGAGCTGCACGCGCACAGCGGTCTTCGCAAGCGTCACGGGATGGATCGCGGGCGCCATGACGTCGCTCGTGGCAAAGTCGTAGCGCCAGCCGACGTTCGTACTCCCCGTGTACAGCTCGTTCGTGGCGAGGATCGCAAACCGCACGCCCGTCAAGCCATAGAAACACATCGTGACCGAGTTGCTGCTGGATGATCCAGCGCTCGAAGCAGCTTGTGTCTCGCGCAGTAGCGTCCGGATCGGCCGGAGACTCAGCTCGGCAGCGCTCACAGGCGGCAGGTCGTACGAGTTTTGCGTCGACAGGTCCCGGAGCTTCCCGTTGTTGTTGTTGCTGCTACTGATGTCGTCGGCGTTAATGATGACTGTGTCGTCCATCGCACCGTCGGGTCCGTTGCCACTTGTTGCATCATGTACATCGCTGCTGCTCGATGTGTCGCGATGGATCGTCGCAGCGAGGTCGTCGATGAGCTTCGATCGAAACGAGCGGTCCAGCAGCCCCTTCTTCAGGAGCTCTTGGCAAGCTTTGAACGCAACGATGCCCTTCGCTTCGTCGGCCGATGCGACTTTGTGGCTCGCGAGTTTCTTCTTGATACCGAGCGGCAGCGGCAGCTTGAGCGTCGCTGCATACTCGAATCCACTGTCTTCTGTGCCAGCTGTCTCGTCCTCAACAGCATTGCGCTTCGCGTCGGCTTCAGCGCGACAGTCGTCGATCGCGTCGTGGATCTTGGCGTTGTACTTGAGTCGCTTCTTGCGGCACTGCTTTGTCGTATTCGACATCGTCGATGGGATCGGATAGCGCGTGACAACGTACTGCGCGCGCTTGTCAAATGTGTCGAGACCCGGTAGTGAGTCGCAGAAGCGACTCAAGCACGCGACGGCGTTGCCAGCGTTAAGCACAGCGCCCGTGTCGGAATGGACAACCTCATACGGGTTTACAGCCTTTGGTGCGACACGCGGCACGACGTGGAGCCGGCCGTGCAAGTCGCGCTTTGGTTGGTCACTGTTCAGTATCGCCGCGACATCCGGCGCGACGCTGCTACTGTCGATACTACCGCTCGGGTCTGATGCGTTTGCTACTGGCAGCCGCGCTGCTGCGTCGGCCGCCGCGCTCTGCTCGTCGTCGAGCTGCACGTACTCGCGCATCTTGTCGACGAGCGCGTCAAACTTGCGCATGCTCGCGCCGGTGTTCGGCGTCACGTACTTGACGACGCCAGTCACTGGGTGCGCGCGCTTGCTGAACGCAAAGAGCTTGTCGGCTTCGAGGAGTTCGTCCATGACGACGACCAAGTCACAGAGCGGCGGCGCCACCCTGTTCCTCTTCGACGTCTTCGCAATCGACGTCGTGACCATGACGTTTGTAGCGAGGCTTTCAAACATCGTCATGACCTCGAGGTTCGACGAGAACTGGAGCGCGCCAGCAATGCGCGCGTGCGATGTCCCGAGCATGCAGCAGCTCGGCGGCAGTGCGAGGTCCGCGAGATACGCGGTCAAGTACTCGGACACGACGCGGCAGTGTGCGCGGCGCTCGAGAAAGACCCACACACGCTTCGTCGTGCGACTAGCGCCCAACAGGCGGCTCCGTACGACGTGCGCAGTCTTGAGGAGCCGCGGCGTTGCAACGTGCGTCCCGATCTTGGCTGTCGTCTGTTTGCTGAGCCACGTAATGAGCTTCACGATCGAACTCACTTGCTGCCGCTTCGCGTCGTCGAGCGCGAGCTGCGACGCAACGAGCGCCGACAGCCGCTCGGCAGTCGTTGTGCCCACGGTTTCTGCGCAAGCGTTGCTGCTATCAGCAACAGCGTCATCGTCGCTGTCGCTCTCGACGACTTCGCGCTCTTCGCCGTCTTCGAGCTCGGTCTGGTTAGTCCCATTGCCAGCAGCAGCGTCGCGCAGTCGCTTCTTGCGGCTGTTCACGTTCTGGTCGTCGTCAACGAGGCACGCTTGGAGGTTCGCTTGGAGCTCGAGCTCGATATACTTGAGCAAGCACCAGTACCCGAGGTGCGCATACACCGACTCGGCGTCAGCAACAAACCGGTTGATCCGGTCCTGCCGCTTCCGCTCGTCGTACGTCGCTGCCGAGTTGCCGAGCTCGAGTTCGAGTCGGAGGATGCGCACGTAGTCGATCTGCTTGTTGTTCGCGCCGTACAGGAACTCGCGCATTGCAACGTCGACGCTGTAAGAGTCAGCTGACTCGTTTGTAGTAGTAGTAGTAGGAGTCGACGGGCTACTCTTTGGAGCAGCATGAGCAGCGCCAATTGGATCGAATGGCTCACACAGCAGCAGTGGGAACCGCGATGGTGCGCTCCCGAGTTGAGTGGCGTCGACTGCTGGCACGACGGTCAGCACGCGGATGCGCGCGTACAGTGCGTTCCGCGACGCCGCGCTGAGGTCCAAGCTTGACGCTCGTGCGCGCGTCGTTGCGAGCAGCCGTGGGCGTTGGGATTCTGGGACAGCACCTACAAGCTCGACGAGCGTCCGGAAGAACGCCGGTGCGTCCATGTGCACTTGCTCGGTGTCTTCGACGACGATCGCAGCAACAGCGTTTATGCTGAACGTGCGCTTGCGGAGCAGAAAGAGCAGTGTCGATGGTGCGAGCACTAGGACGACTTGGCCGTGTCGATCAATGCACGCTGTCAACTGCTGCTTTGCATACTCTGCGTCGCTCTCCCAGCGCTTGTCGGCCGTTGTTGTTGTCGCAGCAGCGACCTGCGACTGCTGCGTGCCATTGACAGCAGGCTCTGGGTCGCCGCACAGCAGCACAGGCACGCCGCACGCACGCGCGAGCTCACTGTGCAGCTCGGCACGCTCGCGCTGTGTTGGTGCAACTGCGAGTGCAATGGTGCCGCCACTCCCAGACGTTGTCGACACAGCAATAGCAGCAGCTGAGGTAGAGAGCAAACACTCGCGCACGACGTGTGCAGCGACAAACGTCTTGCCGATCCGTTGCGATGCGCTCAGCAGCACGTCCAGGCGGCTAGCGATCGCTGCGATCTCCTGCTGGTGTTCGAGCAGTATCATCGTCAATGAATCAAATAATGAGAGACAACAATCTTGAAGCAATAACTGATTAGTTAACTGTTTTTCTTTTCATATTTGTATCGCTACAACACATGAAATCGAGCATGTGTGGTTACACCGAGCAATTCTTGCTTTGTGCGATACGACTCGTATTAGAACAGCATCGCTCTATGCGGCTCCATGGCGTAACGACGGACTAAAAACAAGATCAAGGTAAGCGGCGAGCAGACCATTTGGGAATAGTGCGGTGAGAGCCATTGCTCGCGGACTCGCACGACAACATGTTTCCTCCTTTGTTGTTTTTACGACAAGGCCGTCGACGAGCGATGAGACGCAGATTCGACACGGTCGTGTGTTATGGCGTGAAACGAGATGTTGCAACGATCTTGGTGGAACAGCGATATGACCAGCGTGCCAGGCGCTAGCAGCGATGCACTCACCGCATTTAGTTCGTGTGCGATATCTATAACTTGTAGATGTGGTGAGCTGTTCAATAGAGTATACGAGTCTGAAGGTATTTGCAAAAGTGTCTGTGGTTTGTTGCTGTTTGTTGCGCATTGTAACTGCTTGTCGTACTTTTATGCGTGGCTGTTCCTATTTAAGACATTATGAGTGATGCACACGAGTCTCATGTCGCTCCGTCTGCAACATATCCATTTGATACATATTTCACATATTCTCTCTCTGCTCAGTGCGAAAGCTCGCGAGTTGCTCGCAGAACGCCATAGCAGCGCTGTCGAGCGCGAGGAAGCACGTTTTGTCGATCACGAGTGTCGTCAGGCGCGGCAGCTTTGTGATGCTTGCAGGCAATCCAGTCAGTGTGCTGTTGTCGGTCGCATCGAGCTGCTCGAGTGCAACGCAGTCGCCGATCGTCTCAGGCAGCGATGTCAAAGCGTTGCTCTGTACATCGAGCTGTGCAAGTGTCTTGAGCTGCAATAACGCATCTGGCAGCGCAGTGAGGTTGTTGTGGCTCACGTCAAGCGCTTGCAGTTGCGATAGTGCACCGATTGCTTGTGGCAGAGCTGATAGCTTGTTGTTGCGCAGCCGCAACTCGCGCAAAGCTCGGAGCTTTGTCCATCCGCGCGTCGGCAGCAACGCAAGTGCGTTGTCGCTAAAGTCGAGGAACGCAACGGCTGCGAGGCCAAACAGTCCGTTCAGTGGCGTGGTCGAGCCGCCTTTGCTGGTACTGTCGTCGTCGTTGTCGCGAATATTCGATGCCGCTGTGCTGTCATTAACAATATCAGCAGCAGTAGCAGGAGGTTGCCAATGCGCGAGTCGGTTGTCTGTGAACGAGAGGGACTGCAGTGCACCGAGTGACTGCAGTGCAACGTGCGGGAACACGTCGAGTCGGTTCGCATCCAGCGAGAGCGTCGTGAGCGACTGCAGCTCGCCGAACGACTGTGGCAGCGTTATCAGGTTGTTGCGCTGTGCAAACAGCGTCTCGAGCGCTACGAGTGCACCGAACCGCGCCGGCAGCTCCCGCAGTGCGTTGTGTGACACGTTGCATACACGCAGCACTGCGAGGTTGCTGAATGCAGCCGGGAGTGCCTTGAGTCGGTTGCGGCTCACATCGAGCCGTTGCAGTGCGCACAGACAGCAGATCGACTTGGGCAGCTTGCGCAAGCGGTTGCTATGGACGTCAAGCAGCACGAGCGCGTCGAGGTTCCCAATCTCGCGCGGCAGCGTCGCGAGCTCGTTCGAGTGCAGCCAGAGGTGTCGCAGTGCGCGCAAGTCACAAAAGTTGCCGAGGAGTCCTTGCAGCTGGTTGCTGCTGAGATTGAGTGCCGTGAGATTCCGCAGCTCGTGGAACGACAGCGGGAGGGTCTGGAGGTCATTCCGTTCGAGAGACAGGCGTCTGTCGTGTATGTGAGACAGAGTGAGAGTGTAAGCACGTCAAGCTTGAGTAGTCGACACAGCAGCAGTACATGCGATCGCAACCATACATGCACGCACTCGAGTAGCACGAGGCAGCCAAAGCTCGTCGGCAGCGAGCCGAGGCGTGTGCCGTTGAGCGTGAGTTCGCGCAGGTGGATCGCTTTTGCGATCGCTGCAGGCGGCAGCAGCAGTAGGCTGCGGTCGACGATCGTGAGGGTGTCGCGGCCGTCAGCGATCGCGTCCTCGAGTTGCTCGAGGGCACGCGTGGACACGGACGCGCCCATGCGAGTGCGACTGCGTCAATGCTGATGTCCTTGCACCGCTTCGTGTTCACTTCGTACTGCACTGCAATGGTGGATACATATATCAGCAAAAAAGGAGATCGTAGATACCTGGGTGTGTATATCCGAATGTGATGATGTTATATGTCACATCGCTTCGATCAAACCTTGTTGGCAATGCCGTACGTTCTTACCGTGCTACAAATAGCTTGGACATTTATTGTCAGCATTGTTTTAATCAACACCATAGTCGATACTTCTTGTATTCTTTCCTTTTTATCTATTTTAGATGAGCTGAAATGCTGGGTAGTCACACTAGGGTTGCGATGAATGTAAATAACAGCAAATAATACATGAAACAGGTATACACATGCCAAAGTGTAACATTACCGCAACATTCTGCGACGAATGTCATGTTTGGTTATCGCCATGATTGCAACTAATTGCAAGCTTAACTCGACCACCTCATCGCCAGTACGATGATACTGGCATGTGCTCGTAGCGATTCGCGTCGCGATTGTCAACGCGCGTCGTCCTTCGCAAACACGAGCGCGATGCTTTTGCTGCTTCTACCTTTCCTAATGGCAATCACACTGCCGGTCGTGACTGCAGCAAACCCCGCGACTACAACGCACCTCGCAGTGCACCGCCGACGCACGTGCGCGTTCGCAGCGCTCTGGGACGTGCGATTCGCCGACATCGTTGACATCGCGGCAGGTGACGCGCAGTGGACAACGATCGAGCGCGAAAACTGCAGCGACGTTGCGACAGCAGATGCTGCGCGCACAGACGTCGAGCCGTGCTGGCGCAGGCGACACGTGCAGCTCGTGAACGGCTCGCTCGTGCTCGGTGCACCGTGCGGCCCGTCGGTCGCACCCGCAGCCGCCAAAGTGCGCGCAACGAAGCACATTGATGGCAGCTGGCGTGGCGTGAGCGCGCTGCAGGTCGTCGCGCAGTTCCCTGAGGTGCGTGTGCGTGTGCGAGTGTTTGGCCGCCGCTCAGTCTGTAGTGTTCACATATAGACTGCCTACTGTCGCACGACTGGTATGCTCAGAGCCGCGATGCTACTGAAGCCGTCGTGAGCGTGCACATCCGTCCGCTCGATGTACACATGTCGCTCGGTGTCGGGCAGCACTGGGGCACGACGTCGAACAACCGCACGCTGCGACTCACGTCGAGTCAGAACACAAGTGTCCTCGCCGAGCTGCCATGCCAAACGGTTCGCAACACCATACTGCGGTATACTGCTATGGCGTACAGGCCTCCCAAGTGGTCCGTCTTGTATCGACTAGTGCATCCACCATACTAACGCTCAACGGAACGCGCTGACGCTGCTGCTGCTGCAGGACATGAGCGCACAGGTCCACGCACTGACGTTCTCGTGGGACGCAACGTGGCTGCGCTGGCACGTCGACGACACAGTCGTGTACGAAGAGCCAATTCGCGCTGCGCACAGGCGCAAAGCAACTGACAACGAAGACGGCGGCAATGACGACAACGCGTCGGTCGTTGTCGAAGTGCGCTTTGTTGCGTCTGCAGCAGCAGCAGAAACAGCAGCAGCGACGACAACGACGTCGGTGCAGTCTGCGCTTCGGATCGAGTCGGTGCATTTGAAGCAAGGCGGCGCAGACGACCCAGCGTGCGCGCCGCGTCACGACACGACGACAAACTGCCGCGAGCAGACGCGTGCGTGACCATCGCACATGGACTAGTCGATGGCGTCTGACGGCATTCGCATGATCAGGCGGACTACGTAGTACTCACTGTATTGGTGCAACTGCTCGTGTCGCTGCTCTTGGTATCGACGCAGCGTTCAAGCCGCGCCTTGGTGTGAACCAGGGGTACCTCTCGACCGACGAACTCGACGCGTTCGTGAACGAGACAGTTGCACGCCTGCCCGTCGGCTTTGCGCGCGTCGAGACGATCGGGACAACCGTGCAAGGGCGACCGATCCGTGCGCTCTGTGTCGGCGCGTGCGACGCAAACACAACTGTCCCACAGGCGCTGTTCACAGGCATGCACCACTCGCGCGAGGTACGAGCGAGCAACCGCATCATTGTCCAACAGGCACTCTCACATGAGCCGTGACTCACTAACGTCTCTGCTGTACACTGCGACTGCATCACACAGCCAATCTCGATGATGGTACGCTAGCGTCTCATACAGCTGAGCGGTCTGTTAGTGGTGTCAAACGACCACACTGACAGTTGCGCCTGCCTGTGTCTTCGATCGTCTTGATACTACGACGACAGAACCTCGTGTACACGATCGACGTGCTTGTCGCCGATGTCGCAAACGGCGACGTCGAAGCGCTCCACTTACTGTTCGCGCGCCAGCTCTGGTTCGTCCTCGTCGTGAACCCGGACGGGTACGCGCGGAACGAAGCGCAGCGCATCTGGGAGCATCGCAACTCGGCTGGCCAGCGCAAGAACGCGCAGCCAGGCTGTACGACCGAACTCAACAACGGCGTCGACCTGAACCGCAACTACGACGTCTGCTTTGTGCGCGACGACGTTGGGAGCAGTCCGCGCATCTGCGCCGAGGACTTTCGCGGTCCACATGCGTTCTCTGAGCCCGAGACCCAGGCGATCCGGGACTTTGTCGAGCGCCGGAGCATGAACTTTAGCACCGCGCTGAACTATCACTCGTACGGGCGGTACGTCAACATCCCGTTTGCGTGCGAAGCGAGCGGCGTGCCACCCGACGACGCGCTTGCGATCTTTACCGACATGGCTGCCGAGATGACGCGGTACAACCACTTCAAGTACGGCCAGCCGTGGCAAGAGAGCAATCTGTACACCGTGAACGGCGAGACGAGCGACTGGATGTGGCAGACACACGGCATCTACGCCATGTCGCCTGAGGTCGGACCGGCGTTTGACACGCCGGACTCGCTCGGCTTTTGGCCGCCGATCGAGCAAATCCCAGCGCTCTCGATCGAGCTGCACTACGCAAACCTGCACGCCGCGACCGTCGCTGGCGCGCACTACGATCTGCGCGTCGCGCGCGTGCAGCTGACCGCGAGCCACGTCACGATCCACATGACGTTGACGAACATAGGGCTTCGCACGAGCGGCGCGATCGAGCTCGTTGGCTCGATGTTCCCGACTGGTGCACACGCGAGCGACGTCGTTCACGTTGCACCGACCGAGATTGGTACGGTCGAGTCGATCCACGTCGTATCGACGTTGCTCGAAGTGCCGCTGCGCGACGATGCCGAGTCAAACGATCGCCTCCAGTTGCCAGTCTACGTCGTGCTCCGCGACGCGTTTGGGTGTCGACTGTACCGCATCGGTACGTTCCTACCGACACTGCGCAGTTTCTCATCTGCATTGGTGACTCAGTCCAGCATGTTGAGCATAATGAGCGCTGTACCTGCTGCATTCAGCGACATCGAGACTGACGTGTGTGTATGTGTGCGGCTGGCTTCTTACGGTTCCTTACATTGTCACTCGCTTTCGACTACTCCAACGCAACTCGAATGCTGTAGCGATCGACTGGGAAGCAGCAAAGCCGAGCGACAACGAGACTGCATTCCAGCTCTGGCGCGACCTGCGACTGCCGCGCTGCGGCCTCTGCGACACGTTTGGCCGCTCGTCGTCGTCGATGCTCGATGATCGTGCTGAAGACGCCAAGTGCGCTGGCTTTGCTGACGTCACGACTCCACGCGGAGTGCGGCTCAAGACGTTTGTTGCAGCGAGCAGTCGCGCTGACGGCTCGACAACGCACACTGCGATTGCATCGTCCGTACCGCCGAGTACACAGCTGCTGAACACGACGAGCAGTCCGCCAGCTGCTGTTGTTAGCGATCCAGCGACCGACAAGCTCGCGTCGCCGCGTTCGAGTTCAGAGCAACCTCGCATTACACCTCAACCACCAACAACGACGGATGTCGATCCAAACGCCAGCGCGCTGTCTGCGAATGCCGAAGACAGCGACGTTGCGACTCTCGGGCTATGGGATCCGACCTCGTTCTACGTGCTGCTGCCGCTCATGGCGCTCGTTGCGATTGCGCTCGTGCTGGTTGTCGTTGTCGTTCGCCGCCGCCGTCGCTCCCGAGGAAGTGGAAGCGCTGGTAGCAGTGCTGCGCCAGCAAAGCGACGGAGTACCCACACGCAGCGCTACTCGCGGGTCGTGAGCGACGAGGTGTTGGCGTCTCCCCGAGACGATGCCGCGAACAGTCTCAACGATGGCGACAGCGGCATTGACGATGACGACAGCGAGGAGTTTGGTCGTCGTCGAGGCGACCACGACTCGGACAGCGACGATGCCCTCGCGCTCGAGCTCGAGCAGGGCGGTCGGCGCTCGCTTGTGCGGCGTCCACTGAGTCCACGTCGCATCACACGGTCTCCGTCGCCAAAGCGCACAGACTCGCCGAGGAAGAAGCAGCCGACGCACGAAGCCGATACAGTGTGAGCATCTCGCAGACGCTGCGATGACTATTGTCATTTCAGAGTCCGAAGCGAGACCACTCGCATGCAGACGCACACTCAGACAGACAGCTGGTTCTAGTTATGCGCACTCAATGATACGCTATGCTTTGTTTCGTCTTGCGTGATGCAAACTACATCTTGCTCTACGCACGTTGTATTTTCCATAATGTATCGTACGACTACTACTACGACTAGTGTATCCAACTGCTGCTATCGAACTCAGCTGTTGCTACTACAAGCTAGCAATGTGTGTTGCTGTCTCAGCACGCACACAGTCGGATGTCAGGTATGTTACTAGGCTCGCGCTTCCAATCA